>CAKAOH010029647.1:0-12679 GCA_916701665.1 Sebastiscus tertius | reverse complement strand
AACGACATCTAAATTTGGTGTTTAACATTTGAGTCACATCCTATTTCACGGTGTGGGGTGAAAGGCAGTAGGGATTTCTGAATTACATGACACTTTATCACAGGTGTGTTTATTCTGTTACACCACTGTAAAACACGTTTTCAACAGATTGAGAAATATTTAATTATCTTAAAGAGCTGTGCTTGTTATAGGTTTGGTGGGTGTGTCCAATTTTATGTAGGTGGCAGTGGAAACTTTAAAGAAAGATACAAGGTAACTGTGATATATTTTCTTCTTTAGTAAAACATTTGATTTTATATAAAAAGAAAGAAAAAAAAGTAAATTGGTTGAAATTTCATGTATGCAGTGTTAAAACGACGTGGATCGATGTCGTCTATGAGCCGTTGAAACGTTCATATCAGCCCCTCAACCAGACGTCATAACGACCTCCAGGACCAACGTTGATTAGATGTCTGATCGGCATCAAAATGTTTGCTGGGATAACCCATATCTAACTTATCTCTTATCTTAGATTTCATGACGAGTAAACTGCTGTGTAAAACCAATGGAGTGGCCCTGTAAGCTATAGACGTTGTGTTCTGTTATCCTCTAATTACTGACTCCTCTGTCACACTGTAAAAGCAGAGTATGGAGCCAGCGGGTTAAACAAGAAGAAACCAGAACAGGCACAAATAAATCAAACACACAGACAGTTTTTGTTGTTTGTCAAAATCCATCTTGTCTCTCATGTTCAACAAAAACATGTCTGAGTCTATCATGTCAATGGTTAATCATCATTCAGAGAACGCGATGAGGTTATTTCCCAGTGGATCTCCTTTTGAAAACAAGTGATGAATTCTTGTTGTTTTCAGTTTTTAATGAAACATAAAATGCATGACCAACAGATGCTAACAACCTCTGGACTTTAGGGACATTTCAGGGGGAAATAAGCCCTAATACATTTATTAGAACTCAGCTCATCTTATCTATCCAAAGCCAATTAAAACCATGAAGAGTATCTCAAGTGATCTGTATTCAAGAGAAGAGGAAAGCATATCCAGGGCCACACAGGTTTAGGACATACGATTCATCATGCAGTCCTGCATGAACTCTCGCTCACTGAATGGTTCACTGCCCTAAGCAATTTTGTGAGATGCCATCTGCGTCTCCGTCAGTAATTTTCGACCCGCACGTTTCGCATGCTGCTGATGCTTTTTTTTTTTTAGTTGACCACCGCACAGTTTTTGTACGCAAACAAAATTATCTTTGGTATCATGTTTTTCCAACTGGTGCTCAGTAACGTAACATTGATTGCGACTTGATTGGATGCTGTTGGATTGGTTCAAACAAAGTGTTGACTTGCTGGGAATGAATAGCGTTAACATGTAAATGATTCAGGAAATGAAGTCACGAGTCATTGCCGTTAAATTCCAGGTCAAGTTGCAATTCTTTTTTGATTTTGTCAAGTCCAGTCTAAAGTCATCAAAGGCTATAGAAAGTATTGAAATGGACCGCAAATTATTCAAATATAATGGATGCATTTCATGTCACCTTCGGGGGGCTGCACAAAATGTTAATGAGGGCCGCTATTGAGCAACCTTTGAGCAACTATGGTCTACACAATCAAAAAGTCAAATAGTCCACCAGTCTACGCAGGACCCTCAACGTTGATAGAAGTCACAGTAGCCATGAAACAACGCTGGAAAAGGCGGTCAGGGTCCGGGGGCTGGTTGTCACAATCCAGCTTGCCCCTCAGGAAGTGTTTCCTGAGGCTTTGAGGACCAGCAGGGGCACTGGAATGACTCGGTCCTGGTCCTTGTGGACTAGATGTAGAGCCTGGAAGACAGAAAATTCACTTATAAACTTGCATGTGAAGAGCCTGACAGACTACACTGACAGACAGACACCATCAAAAGTACAGTAATGCTATCTAAAGAACTAGTTTCATTTTGATAACTCAAGGCATCAGTTCTATCAGTTAGGATATCATTATGTTACATCACCTAACTCAACCTAACAATAACACTGATAAAGTTGTCCAGCCTTAACAGCTGTGGCAGGAGAGTGAGACAGATGTGAATGAAGCTGTATATGCCCACACAGTCCTGAGGAGAGGTCTAATTAGACAACATCAGTGAAAATACTGTACATGTGTGGGTGTACCAGGGGTGTGCAGAGCTTTTAAATGTGATGTGTGTGTGAAACTTCAATTTTCTTACTGCTTATTTCTAACCTTTTTTAAATGACACAGAAACAGGAAACAGGCTTAAAGCTGGAGTAGGCAGGTAAAGCAAGTTATTTTTATAAAAAGGCCACTCTATTCTGACAGTAGTGCATGAGACAGGTAATCTGAAAAAAATAATAAATTGCCTCTGTGTCCTCCGGTGCTCCTAATGGCATCTGTAAAATTTTACAGACTGGAGGAAAATACCAGTCAGAGCCGAGCTGGAGCCTTGGTTTTCTGAGCAGCTGTCAATCACTCGCAAACTCCGATCAAACGGTTAAACTAGGCAGAGCTGATCAAATATGAATCAATATTCTGACCCGGCCACCATGTTGAGATCATTTGAAGAAATACCAAGCACCACCCACCAGCCGGAGCAAACTTTCTCATGTTACAGCTAAACAGTACACTTCAAGATGTTTCTGAGAAATAGGAATTACAGTAACAGAATATTAATTCACATTTGATCAGCGCTGCTTAGTTTAACCGTGTGGTCGGAGTTTGTGAGTGATTGACAGCTGCCTCCGTTGAATGAACAGCCAATAGGAACGCTCTCTCTCTCTCAAATGACCTGTGATTGGTCAAAGTCTCCCATCACGAGCTAGATTTCTTAAAGCCTGAAAACAGAGCCAAGAGAAGGTGCAGAAGTCTAGTTATCTCTCAGAACACTTGAATTACAATATGCTGAAAGGTTATTATGGAATTTTTGCCCAATGATGCCAATAATATTCTTCCTACTGCCACTTTAAACCAGCGTTTGTACTACAAATTACTAATTACACTCTGATTATAGACCATTTACTTATAAACTATTATAGACTATTTCTCTCCTAAAATATATTCAGTTTGAACAGCCGAGACAAAGCTCAAGGACAGTAGGTATTCCTGTGTCCGGTCAGGAGTAGAAAGGGTCCATGTTCTAAAAGAGCGACTCAACAGAAGCTGAAAATATTGGGTTTTGTCATTATTGTCAAAATAAACAAAAAAAGCACAGAAGAGATGAATCATAAACCATGTGAAGAGCGCTGAATGTCTGAGTAGTCAGTTTTAAGACTAGAAAATAACAAGCTTGCTGAAGTCTGGTAGTTTAAACCTTTCAGAACCTGTGGGTCAGCCATTAACAAATGTCAGGAGGCTGCTGCTACACAATTCTGTGTATTTTATCGACGTGTTAGAAGGAGCTGCAGTCAGTACCTGGTGCTCGGAGCGGCAGTCCATTGTCCAGACCTCTGGGTTTAGTGGTGATGAACAGATAGCAGAGGACACACAGAGTCACGATGAAGGCCAGAAGAACCACAGCTGCTACAGAGAGACCCACAAGAGCCCCAAGACTATAGAACAGAGAACAAAGACACAGCAGGACTATTAAGTATACCGTGCTCTCAGCATGCTGTACAACAGACTGGAAGTAAGATACAATCCATGCATATAAAACGTACCCTACTGCATGGATTTAAAATGTGGACCCTGATTAGAATTGATAAATGTTGCTGTGATGAAATTCCAATTAATTGTCAACTTGGATGTGATTCTCATATGTCGGTCCATAATGACTATTGATCATGATTATGCTCACTACTTCTGTTATTTGGGATATTTGGGAAAAGTCCTGTGAGGTTGTCAAGTAACTCCAGGAAGTCATTGCACCTGGCTACTGTTTGCTAAGAAATCGCCTAGCTATAGCTCGAAACGCCTCCATAATTTGTGTTTGTTATATTTCTGTTGCACAAGGGCGTAGGTTTCATTTCAACATTATGGGGACGGGGTACACATATCAAGTGGGGGGTCAGGGGATAAACACTTAATTTTCTGCATCCTGGTGAATTTTGATGTGCCAATTTATGGTGGAAATGTTTTCATCTATGCAAAGGAAAACACAAAATTGAAGGCACCAGGTGAGAATTAAAAATAGTCTAGGTAGGCCCGACACATATCCATAATGAACCGTATATATATTTTAACACTCCTCAACGGGTGGGGTCTGCATCTACCTGGGCGCATTTCCACCATGGCAGAGCGCTGTGACTGTCTCTAGTAGGTCGGCTTGGAAAGGCCCTGGTGAAGGTGGCTTGCGGCTCCAGCTGTGAGATTTACAGCCCAATGATGCCAAAAACATACTGCCTACTGCCACTTTAACTTTAAAATGTACAACATTTAGGGCAATATTCCTGTATTTTTTCATATCGCAGAAAAAAAATATTGCAATGTTGTGTAGTCCTATATCCTATTATTACTTCATTCTCAAAATCAATTTTTTTCAGCAGTGGCTCTTATAATCGTCGTAGTTGACAGACTAGAATTCCGTCTTTTAGTTTATGTTATTCTCTCACTAATTTGCGGCTGCATCTTCTGCTGTGTCTACTCCAGTCCACCCACAGGACACGTCTATTGTTTTTCCAACCTACTTCAGATGAAACCACGTCCACTTCTGTATATGAAAGCGTTGACGGCTGTGTTCCCATGGAAACTGCGTTCGCGCGGGTCACAGCTACAGTAGCTACGATATGGGGCATTGAATTTGATGAATTAACAGTTTCAAACAACAAATGAGACAAGACTTAGCAAGCGTGGTGTGTGGTGAACATGGTAAAAGTTACACTTGCTAAACATCAGCATGTTAACATCGTCATTATACGCAAGTTAGCATGCTGACGTTAGCATTTCACTCAAAGCAACACTATGCCTAAGTACAGCCTCACAGAGCTGCTAGCATGGCGGTAGACTATCAGGCCCAATTCTAATGTCCACACTCCCATTACCCACAATTCATAGCGTTGAAAGAAACATTAACATTAAGGATTTAAGATGGTCCACAGAAAACACATGAAATCAGAGGAATACAAGCATTAGACTGTATTACACGTCTGGTTTATTCATCAGACAGTTACCACTAGTCTTGTAAAGAAAGAGCCTGGAAGACGTTTAAATAAGCAGTAAAAAAAACGTAAAATAAAAACCCACGATTGGCATCGTCAAGGTAACATAGTATGTTGCCGCAAAGTGCTGTTTCGTTCATATTTATACCATTTCAAGCCCTTGCAGCCTCTCAGACTCAAACATTTACCAGGTGACGTCAGTCAAGTCACGTAAGGTTCAGGGCTTCAGGTCTTAACGGGGACATTGGGATTGGGCCTTTGTCTTCTTACTCTATAGTTCTCAGTGGTGCTGGTAATGCGTCATGCTTTTTCCTCATCAAATACTGCACACTATTTTTATATGCAAGGTGACATTTTTTTTCAGTGAGTTTATTTACTGTGTTGAACCGGCAGCCCCCGACATCACCCTTGTCTAACCTCCTTTGAATGGGAGAAAATTAATATTTATATTCATATCTTAAAGTGTCACAGCTTGTGACACTATGGTGTAAGGCACATTTATTCTAAATAAACAAAATATATACAGTAGATCACTCTGTAGGGAACATTTCACGTTATTCCTGAGACTCTGAATCATCTAATCACATATAATAGACTGTTATTAGGCTATTAAATGGCCGGATAACAGTCTATTATATGATATATGATATGATTGTATCAACCACTGAACACATAAAAGACTGGTTATATCAACCACTAAACACATTGTTTCCAACGTCACCACATCTTAGATGGGAATACATTTATAAAGTCAGTACACGACCGTAAATATGTACATAGATACACTTCTCTCACCTGTAAACACAGTAAAAGGACAGTCATAGATGTACGTCGGCTTCTTGTATGCTGCTATCCTGACTGTCTTATGCTCATACCGGGCTGATTTCCTTTTATGGAAGAATAACAGCGCCAGTCGCTGACATACCAAAGCCACTACCATCACCTACTGGCAAACACATCTTAAAATGTCCAGGGTGCCACATAGGCGTAGTAGGCCCCTAATGATCCACATCCATGGTGCTTATAGCGACTGATAACGCCTATCTAATGGCCTGATAACAGTTGAATCGGGTGTCTAGTGACACTAGTCAAACCGTACTGAATCACAACAAAAAGTGACAGAATGTGAGATTTTATGAAAATCACAATGCTGCTTGATTAAACATTTATATTGTCACATGCAGCGAGAGCAATTTGGTTTGAATGAGTACTTGAACAGCGAGGCAGCCTGAATACTACAATGGTCCGAGAATGAAAGATTCATGGTAAAAATAAAGAATGAATTGACGAAGATTAATTGTACGCACATCAAACAGTTGCGAGGATTTCAGAACATTGTCAAGAAAACAAACACAAAGAATGTGCTCGTCAGTGAGATTGACAATGTTAAGTACTTATGAATCATCTCAGATTCACATCTACGATTTGATACACAAGCACATAATGTCTGAAAAAAAAGTTAAATAAAATCTCAACTGCTTCATCAGAAAGTATCTGTCATTCAGCACAGCACAGCTCTAGCCATAATAACAATATGTTGTTGTGAAGCTGTGAACACTTCATATGCTATTCCAACAAAAAGATCATTTTCCTATACCTTACCTTAATACCTTCAAGGTCATGCTCCTTCCCTCTTTAATGATTTCGTTACCAGCACACCAGTAGAGTAAACACACAGGCCTCAGTAAACCATAACTGTCATCACTGTTGCATTGCATTATGCATAACCTCATTTGGACAATCAGTCTTCTATTTTAAAAGGAGCAAAATTATGGAACCGTCTACCAACTGAATTGAAAATGCAACACAATTTTAATGTTTTTAATCATGGCTAAAAGAGAACCAACATTGTTCTCACACCAAGTACCCCTGGAGACACATCTGTATTTGTAATCTTGTGTATGTATTAGGGTTGTCAAAGTTAACGCGATAATAATGCAGATTAACGCAAATTCGTTTTAACACCACTAATTTCTTTAACGCATTAATACAACTTGTGATTATTAGGTTGCAACAGGCTCAGTATTTTTTTTTAAAGCTTAACCATGTCATACTAGCTTGTTGCAAAGGAGGTTAAATAAGGCTCCAAACTTAACGCAAAATATTGGCGCGGAAAAACTGTCATCACCATTTTCAAAGGGGTCCCTTGACCTCTGACCTCAAGATATGTGAATGTAAATGTGTTCTATGGGTACCCACAAGTCTCCCCTTTACAGACATGCCAACTTTATGATAATCACATGCAGTTTGGGGCAAGTCATAGTCAAGTCAGCACACTGACACACTGACAGCTGTTGTTGTCTGTTGGGCTGCAGTTTGCCATGTTATTATTTGAGCATTTTTGTCTATGCTAAATGCAGTACCTGTGAGGGTTTCTGGACAATATTTGTCATTGTTTTGTGTTGTTAATTGATTTCCAATAATAAATAAATACATTTGCATAAAGCAAGCATATTTGCCCACTCCCATGTTAATAAGAGTATCAAATACTTGAGAAATCTCCCTTTAAGATAAATTTTTTCAAATAATTGCGATTAAGTATGGACTAATTTTTAAATGAATCCTGAATAAATATTTCAATTAATTGACAGCCCTAGTATGTATCTTTGTGGATGTGTTTGTGGATGTCTTCTTTGTATGTATTTTCTTTTATTTATCTCTATTTTAACTTTTTTTTTTTTTTTTAAAGCCTCCTGTGGACAAATTAGCATTTACTACATACACTTAACACAGTGCATCTCGTCCTTGTATGTTACAATTCTAATGTACTGTGATGTCCATATTAAAAGAACTAAAATATGTAAGATAAGATAAGTGTACAATATGTTAACTGTAAAAAAAAAGTTCTTGCTGGTGAAATTGTGTTTGTTGTGCACTAAGAAATGACATTCTCACACCTCACTGAACATTTTTCAGTGGAACTACTGAAGAAATAGCCCCTATAAAACTGCTGACAGTGAGGTCTGCGGATTATCCAGAGAACTAAATGGATCAGTGCATCCCTTCTTGGCAATATTATCTTGGCACTTACAGTGCGTGTGGAACTCAAAGGTGTGTTTAAGATGCAAATTAGTATCATTATTATTATTATTATTATTTTAATCAAATGACTTCTTGATTAGCCTTTAGTCTCTTATCACAGTCAGTTGGACTAACTGGAACCAAACAGGGACAGCCTGCATCATACCATCAACAGGTTGAAACCACTGATATAAACCAAACCAAAAATGAACCATTCATTCTGTTCTTGCTCCTGCAATAATCTTGCACATTAACTATCTCAATTATTTTTTATTTAATAACAAACATTGTAACTTGCACACTTTGCTAATGTATATACTGTAGTATGTTATTGGACACTTTGCTAATGTATATAGTAGGATATTGCACACTTTGCTAATGTATATAGTAGGATATTGCACACTTTGCTAATGTATATAGTAGGTTATTGTACACTTTGCTAATGTATATAGTAGGTTATTGCACACTTTGCTCATGTATATAGTAGGTTATGCCATGTTTATCATTTAGATTTTTTTATGCTAGTTGTAGTAGTCCGGTATATTTATAGTGTATTCCAATATTCCTTATATTGTGTATTCTATAGATATATTGCTATAGCGTTGATACGTACATTTACTGTTCCTGTGCATTGCCAGGATAAGCTGCTGCTGTAACACAATGATTCCCCAACTTGGGATCAATAAAGTACACCTATCTATCTATCTATCTATCTATCTATCTATCTAAACATTATATTATTATCAACCCACACATGCATGTTATTTTTAACCCTTAAAAGCCCAAATTGCTAAAAAAAAAATATATATCTTAAAAGTCTTGAATATGATCCTTTATTCTGTGCAGAAGACTGTTTGCTGCAGGAGAAACCATGCTGGATGATGAACACTGCGCTCTGGAGATGATATGCTGCATAATGAGAAGTTTACAGATCCATTCAACCTCCACTGAATATCTCTGACAAGGGGGAAAAAAAAAAATATATGCAACAGTTTCAATCTGCCTGCGTTGATCTCTTCTTACCTCAACCACCACATGTATCCATACTCGTATGGGAAGAAGCTGTTGGGGTCATCACAACAGTACTTCAAGTCACTGAAGCCGCAGCAGAAGAGCGCCGTGCTGTCACTGTCCGCTTTGGGACAGGTGAAGCCCTCCACGAACACGGTCTCTTTGCTGTAGTAACTTTCACAGTCCGAGCTCATATCAGAGACAGACCGTCCGCACATTGGCAGCGGAGTGGTGCACGTTAAAACCCGGTCGGTCTCACCCCACCCATCCATCTCCCATTGCTGCTGCAACTCCACATCCACATCCAAGTCAAAGTGACTGATAGTGGAGCTGCTCAGCGGCGCACCACAGGATGGGTGAAGGTGCAGCTCTCTCTCTCTCTCTCTCTCTCTCTCTCTCTCTCTGTCTCTGCTATTTCTCTCTCTCTTTCAGTTCAATTCAACTCAATTCAGATGACTTGATTGGCATGAAGTAACACTTTACATATTGCCAAAGCATATTTACATGATGAAAAGTTAACATTAAAGCTGTAGTAGGCAGAATATTTTTGGGCAAAATGTGCATATTAAAGGGACTGTTTGTAAGATTCATAAATGCTTGTTAACAGTGACACCTGCGGCCGTTAAGTCAACAAAAGTCAGCGTCGGGCTCGCCCTTGCTTGCTCTACATAGACATGAACGAGCATCGCTCAAAACAGTGAGGCGACACATGTCAGCTAAAACCACAATATCACTCTATATTTCACCTGCTTGGCAGTAATGTTAGCTGACCAGACGAAGGTCTCTTCATGAATCAATGCTGATCCTTGTGTTGGCTTTTCCTGCTTCAGTCTCCCGACCGCGGCCGGAGGGAACAGGGGAGACACCGGCACCCGGTCGGAGGCGATAAGGTTTCTCGCTGCGGAGCCCCGTCACTTCACAAGAAACAGAAAACCTCTGTTGGTCTGGAGGAGCTGCAGCATTTATTTCTGCACAAACGTCCACTGTACATTCACTAGATATTCTCAGAGCTAAACTAACTCTTCTGCAGTGTGGAAATTATAATTAGCATTTCAGTTTGGATATTTTTTTAAAGGCACGGCCCTGCGTGCTTTCTTTCTCGGCTCATAAACAGCCTCATTAAAATGTCCATTTGAACTCATTTTAAAACCGAGGTAATTGTAGTGCGTGCAGTCCTCGACATGTTTTGTACCAATTTAGAACTTTGGTAGAACATCCTGAGATCTGGATCTCTTTTGGAAAATTATTATTTTGGTCTTTTTGGGGTTTACTGTCAGGGCCCAGGTATGACAGGTATCCATCATAGCATATATAGATTCATTGATGACATCAGCCTATATAGCCTATCTGCTGATAAGACCCTAAACTATTTAACAAGTATAATACCTAAACCATAAAAAAAAAACGTATGACCCATATTTTTTAACCTTCACATTCTGGTGAATCACATAAAACTGGAAGAACGGGCTACAGCGCAGAAAAGGGTGAGACTTTATAATAAGACAAGATAACTTTTTAACAAGAGTCTACAGCCACAGCGGCTCTGTGAATGCTAACACCAGGGATGTTACTGTAATAGAGCTTGACACAGCAGAACCACTCAGATGTACTGCCAATTTGTCCCAGTAGCTAGTCGCGGTATTGCAATAAGCATTTTCCCATAGACCACCATTACAAAGACAGGGTCAGTTTCCAGTTTTTCTATTATGAATTATTAATCAATGAATGGTTCTACTTGTAAAACTTTCAGAGAGCCTAGAAAAGCTATTTTTATTAGTGTGACGTCATTCCAATTAAAAGTCTATTGACTGGTGTCCAGCGGGACAAACAGTAAAGGCACGGTCCAGGCACGTGACCATCGCCTGCCGAGGCGATATTTACCTGAAAGCCCACGTGAATCTGTAGATACAAATTTGCTTCAAAACCAGAAGAGAATATTTTTTCACAATTTCGCTTGCATAGAACGGAAGTGAATGGGAGGCAAATGTTAATTGAGTGCATGTTTGACCGTGCCTTAACGCATATGTGCAGCAGGGTGCAAATCCTGCTATAGCAAAGGCATAGCCCGCTCTACTCTGCCTCTGATTGGCTAGTACTCACTGCCTTCGTTGGTTGGATTGGTTAGGTTTAGTCATGAGGAGTGAGATTGGTTAGGGTAAGAATATCTTGGTAAGCCAATCAGAGGCAGAGTAGGGCGGGTCATGCCTTTGCTATAGGGTCGTGTCTAGGAGGTAACACACAAATTGTGAAACTCTCGCGAGACGGTTATGGTTAGGCACTGACCTTGAATAGTTAAGGCTTGGATAGGTCGTCCGGCAGCGATTCTCGTGAGAGTTTTTGCAAGTTTTGCAATTTGCGGGTTACCTTCTAGACACAACCTTGCTATAATTCTTAATATCACCAGCAGGCCGCAAACCCAGAACCTAGAAAATGTTTTTTAAATAGGGTCCCTTGTCTCCCAAAGGTTTGAATGATGAGCTACTTCTTAATGTGATGTAATGAGATGTTCTCTGTGATTTTTCAGATATACCGTCTATTTTGTACTCATCCCAAATGGATTATATTACTGTAGTATTTTATTATATGATCTTTTTATGCTGTTTTTCCATTTTTATTAGCTTCTTTATAGCCCATTTAAATGCATTTTCTCCAATCATATCTCCTTTCTTGTCTTGTCAAGGGACATTTTTGTCAACCTCAACCAAATTTGAATCACTAAACACTTATCTTGGTATGGCAGCTTTTCTTTATTATGACCATGTGCATTTTACACTATATTTAACATACCTTTTCTGTATATGAGGTTATATATATTTTTTCATGTTGATATTGTAGGCCAGCCCTGTGATAGTTTAGCGACCTGTCCATGGTGTACCTGCCTTTGCCCAATGTCAGCTGAGATCACCTCCGGCCCCCCCGCGACCCTGAATAGGATAAGCGGTTACAGATAAAGGATGGATATTGTCGGCCTAGGTGCCATGATGTGATGAATGATTGATTGAGTGATGCCAGTTTGTAGTGTCACCTGATTGGTCCACATGGGTAAACCGACCTATTTAAGATATTCTCTACTTGACGTTGTTATTATTAAATATCTCTGACTGCAAGTGAAGAGATCAGTGTACGTGAGTTTTTTTGTTCTGTATTGTCGGCCTATGATCTTCACCCACACACATGTCGACATACAGGTGTACAAAAGTTCTGCTCTTCAATGCTGACACAAGTAATACAATGAAATCTATCACTTTGCTTAATTTGTTTGACAAAATCATTTATAGGTTTACAACTAAAGGGACTGCTTGTTAACAGCGACACCTGTGGTCGTTAAGTCAATGAAAGTCAGCGTCGGGCTCGCGCTTGCTCGCTCTAAATAGACATGAACGAGCATCGCTCAAAACAGGGAGACGACACACGTCAGCTAAAACCACAATATCACTCTATATTTCAGCTGCTTGGCAGTAATGTTAGCTGACCAGACGAAGGTCTCTCCATGAATCAATGCTGATCCTAGTGTTGGCTTTTCCTGCTTTAGCCTCCGGGGCTGAAGCAGGAAAAGCGGGTTGGTGCC
>CAKAOH010029643.1:0-17907 GCA_916701665.1 Sebastiscus tertius | reverse complement strand
GTTGTTTTTATTCATCTTTTCCTTTCCTTACATTTCAGTTGTTGTATAATTTATTTTATTGTTTATATTATTATTATACTGTGAAATATATTTGCTGAATTTTTTGTTATGAAAAATCTGTAATCTGTTTATATAAGTACTGTATTGAACTTTCGAAATAAACTATGAAGAAAAAAAACCAAAAATGGGTCTATTGTGGGTCTCAGAAGGGAGCACTTATTGAAACAGAAACAGAACATATTGATTGACAAAGTCATGAAAAATTGGAACGAGAATAAAGCACCTTTGAGATATGACAAAAAGTATTATACCTCTGGGGTTTTGCAGGGACCCCAGTTGGTATAAGATAAGGGTTAAAGGCACTGCACTCCCATGGTCTACCAGCACAGGTGAATACACTTATTTCAGCTGGTTACACCTCCTCTCCGGACGTTGTGGGTGTGTACACATTGGCATCTCCTTCACTCTCCTATGGGACCCCCTAACTCCAGTGACAGAGGCCTAATCGACCAGAATAAGTGAAAACACCTGTGTGGGTGTGCAGGGTCGTCAAATCTCTCTGGGAAAACTTTGCTGTTGTTTACACATTAAAACATGTGTTTGTCTCAGATAGCACAACACTTATCAATTAAAGTTTGTTTGCAATTATTTCAATTAACTTATTTACATTTTAGGTCAGAATTCTCTCTCTGCTTTGGGCCTGTGTCCCCTCGCTTTGCACTCCAGAGTAACAACCAGGACCAAATTAAGCTTAGTGGGCCCTGTGGTCATAGCAGGATTACTACAGGTGAAGTTTATGGTAATAATGGACGCCCCTGAGGGTCTGAGACCTTATAGGGCAGTTTGGTAATCCGGCCTATGCTGGTGTTCCTTAATCATTAAGGTTTCCATATTTAGTTCTTCTTTAAATGTGCTATTTCATAAGATAATTAAGTTTAAAAAACAATTTGAATACTGAAATACAAATTCTGAGTCAACATAAAATATTGTCAAACTTTAGAATAAACATAGAACTTTTTAAAATGATTGCCCATGACATTACGTCAATGGAAACAACATATTCAATAATGTAATGCAGTTTATCATAGTCTATTTTTCAAAAATAAATGAAGCACATTTTCAGAACAGGTTCACAATATAGTGAAGGACCACAATGGAAATAATTTATGTACTGTGACTTTTGTGTGTTATCCTTGATGCTCTTTTAACTGTGCATACTGTACATTGGTGTTGTAACCATGTAAGTGTCTTTTTAAAATGAATTGTCAAAAAAAAAAAGAAATACAGTCAGAATACCAAATGGAGAAGCATCACCAGCTTCCCTCATTAAAACACAGATGACCAAAATACAACACTACGCTTGTTTCACCGAATTCTAATCAGTTGTGTGCTAATTAGCATCAAGTTCAGCAATGATGTGTTAACTGGAAATAAACAGAAATTACAAGAAGTCATTTGAAAGTTGTAATAAATGTATTAACTGAGCCTGGCTTCCTGTTATATAAAGTTCCTGTTGTATGTGTGAAGTTTTTAAGTTTTCAGGAAGCGGTGACTTGGTGTTCAGTATTGCATAATAACACTTGTGCAATATTGTCACCCACAGATGGGGAACAAAGTAAAGTTTATAAATTGAAGTACTTGAAATGATCATGCAATCATTAATATAAAGTGTTGCAAATGGTAGAGAATATTTTAGGGTAGAGTGGGGAGAGTGGGACAGTTTTTACTTGAAATGTCTTTAAAGTGAGGGAATGACAGAAATGTTTTCAACTAAAACATGTATTTCAGGATGTGGTACATCCTTGGGAATTATCACTTTGGATACAAAATAAACAGTTTTCGATAGATGACTTTCCAAAAAAAGGTGGTGTCTTGGCTCAACTTGCCCCTGATGAAGGGTAAATTGAGCCTACAGGAGAGGATAAGTTGAGCCATATGCGGTACACTTAGTCTATCACTGAAGTGAGGTTATCAAAGAACTGCCCCACATTGGGCCTAAAGGCAGTGGCTCTTCAGAGAGATGTTGCTTCAGGAGTGCGGTACAGATGGTGATGCACCCTAAAATGTGAGCCAATCACGTCCTAGAAAAGTTTAAAAGTTGATTAACGTATATGTGATCATCTTTTTATTTTTATTTTTATTGAACCATTGCAGTTTACATTGAGATTTATACAACAAGTTGAAGCTATAATCTAATTATATATAATTATAAATAGCTCAACTTCCCCCAGGCCTTTTGGCTCAAATTACCCCACCCCCGCCATTTTAACAAACATGTATCATCCAGCAGTTTAGAGTCATACTGACGTCATGCAGTATAGCATCAACTTCCTAAAGCACTAATACATGTGGCATTTTTCAATTATCTGTAATTATTCAGACACAACAAATCCTGACTCCTTGAACATAAAACAATCACTTTGAACGGCAAAAGGATGGTTTTTTTTAACCTAAATATGTTTGTCATATGGGCCTCTCGCCATCACATGGTCAGTAAAATTGATGACTCTTCAAAAATGTGTGGTCACAACACCAATTCTGAAACAAGGGTTGGCTCAACTTCCCCACAGGCTCAAATCATCCAACTCTCCCCGACATGTTTTCACCTGCTATTACCACAGGAAATCTTTCACCTACTGGTAGCTTATACGTGATTCTTTTGATGCAGTAGTTGAATGTGGCGATGGGACCAAACCATAAACAAATACTGTGGTTTTATCAGCATGTACTCCCATATCTTTGATGTGACGGAGGAAGCAGGTTTTATCTTTAGTTGGCACACAAAGACGAGTCATTATTTTTTCAGTGCTGCACTGTAAGCGTTTTAATTTGATGATGCTGCTATTTATATACAGGGAATCTGTATTTCCATGTCATTCCAGCGATTTAAGTTATATTGGCTGCACATCTACAATGCTTTTCTAAACATACAAGGTTGCTCACCAGGGTTCGGACATGAATAAGCAGCACAGTGCTTGAGCCTGCAAGCAGCATGGCATCACATCTGGTACATTTATCACTGAGCAGCCTGGGTTTGTTTTAGTTAGCACCATCTAACAGAGCTTATCAAACTAACTTCATCTGCATGAAAAACTATCCTTTGTCTAATACATGAGCATGTGGCATAAATACTGCAATCTGTGCCAGTAATACTTCTACTTCTTGGTGGTTCAAGTGGTTGTAGCTTTGCAGGTCATAAAGTGAGGGGAAGTGGGAGTAATTTATTGGATGACAACAACTCAGTTGATGAGGTGAAATGAACAGAGTCCTTGGCCAAAAATGCTATCTCCTCTTTAATGCAACAGATCTGGGATTGTCTATCTCTTTGGCATGTGAGACTAAAGAGTCTTGGAATTACATAAATTGGGTATCACTGTAAAGCTGAGACCCTTGTGGATCCAATGAGCCCAATTTTAAGGTCTTGGTGTCTTAATGCCATGGGTTAAATGTGAGATGATAATTTTCCTGGATTGTTGCTGGAGAGTTAGTTACATATTTTACATTTCCGAATCAAAGTACATACATTTGATCTTTTTCTGATTACAACTATGCTTCACACGCGACTTGCTGACATTTTATGACCCTGTTAACAAGTCACTTAGGGTTTCTGCCTGACAGTATCTGTGACAGCGTTCACACATTACACTGAAACTAAAAATAAGTGATGAAAGTGAGTCATAGGCGAAGAAAATCTGTCTCAGCGTCACTGGCAGTTTTGAGAACATCTCCTTTGCTTAGTAAATCTAATAAATCTATAAGCATCACATACTGTATTTTGTTGAATATACAGTTTGTGACAAGACAATATGTCTTTTGTTTTATATTTTTAGAGCTACTCTCATGTAGATTTTCATGCAGTTATAGGATTTAAAGGCCCTGGAAACATATTTTCTCAACCAGATTCTCACTCTGAGCAATGTGACCCTACATGAACACAGCTTTGGGTGTTAATTTATTATTTTGGCCTTGTTTCTCTTAGCTGAAGCCAGCTCATTGGGTAAAAGGTGATGTAATGTTTTGCCATGCAACAGTCAGAGTTTAGCAACACTTGACAGTTTTGGGACTGTTTGCTGTCTGACCACCGCCAATAAAATGTGATAAAAACACACCCACACAGTCCTGATGAAGCAGATCAGCTGACTTTTTGAGTGTTAATTTCTTGATTAATAACAAGTAATCATCTTTTCCGAAGTTGAACTTATTGTTGCCTATTAGCCCTGACTATTTAATGTTACAGATAAAAAAAATTAAAACAACTTCTCAGGGCTTTATTTATTTTATTTTCACATTTTTTTGTGACATCACAAATGGACAGAAATCCGAACAGCTTGTTTCAAACGCACGATTACTGAATACGGGCTGTGTGTATTTCTCCATATATTGAGTGTTTTGATAGTTTAACAGTATTTATATAGCACTTAAACCTGCTTTATAATAAAAAAAGATGTGAAAATCTCACTTTTTTTTATAATATGGGACCTTTAAAGAAAAAGACAGTAATATAAATTATATAAATAATAACTTAACAGAGGAGGTGGGCAATAATTCCAAAAATTCCTGTATCAAAGCAAACACATTTGTCATTGTTTAGTTCATAGGCTTCAATAAATGTTTTCATCACATATTTGACATCACTTCCGGGCTGACACTGCCTGCTACCTATCACTATCATCTTCACATTGTGCGGTGAGGACCAGCCTGGAACCAGTGAGGCTAGTGAGGGACTATATAGCAGCAACGTGGCGTCTGTGCCCATTACAGGCTCTTTAACAGGGGCTGTCTGCTGCTGCTTCTGCTGACTGAGGCTCCAGCATGGAGCAGCAGAGCCGGGCGGACTCCTGCACAGCACAGCACCGCCCCCCAGCGCCGCCTGCACCACAGCGCCGCTTCCGCTCCTCTCAGCCTGGCGGCCTGGTGGGTGAGATGCTGGCGGAATGTGTGTGAGGCGGCGCTCTTCAGAGGGACACCCAGGTGCTGGGACAACGTCCACGGGTCCTTATCTCTACTAAAGCATTATAACACATCAGCATTACTCGCTGCTGAGCCATTTTGGACACAGGAGGACTGGACTGTGCAGCAGCAGCAGCTGTGTGTGTGTGAGGAAGAAGAAGAAGAAGCGGAAGTTGTTGGATGTGCAGCTTTTTTGCAGAAGTTCACAATGAAGAGCAGCGTTTTCCTGCTGCTGTTTGCAGCTTTCACCTGTGGACTCACACTGGGAGAAGACGATGAAGCCGAGGAGCTGCAGGTGGAGACCCTGGTGAGTGTTGTCATACAGTCATACTGCAGTAATACACACATAAAACACAATATCACTATTAACAGTTACTCTTCTGACCCAAGGTGAAACCAGAAACTTGCTCTGTACTTTCCATAATGGGAGACACGCTGCAGATCCACTACACGGTAAGACAAACTGATTAAACACTGTTGTGTGCATGCTACATTTAATAATAATAATACAAATATCTATCTATGGAAACCGACCCAGCTGCTGATGTGGCACAGTCTGCATGAATCATATGTCCACACACCGCTGTGCATGTATGAATAATAACACACAGATGTGCAGCTGTTAGAAGTATTTCTCTCTGATTGAACGTTGGATCAGATTATGATTTATTGTCTGTGAGTTTTATTTGGCTTTATCTCGTGTGCTTTAATCTCGCCTCTGCTTTATACTGTGGAGTGATTGGGGCGGTGCAACACGTCAGCAGTAAACCACTTCATCCATGCATGCATGCATAGTATAGTGGTCTAGTGGAGGTTTCCAGTCCTCCTCACACATGTTGATCTTTAGGAATTTAAAAACAGTTTTTTGGGGTTTTTTTTAATGATATGCATTGAAGCTGCATGAGGTTGCAAAAGGCTGCAAAAGGTTTAATGTCAGTTCATGTTTTAGAACAGCAGTAAGTGTTGTGAAAAGATTCAAATATTGCCGGATATTTACAATAAATAAAAAGAAATATGCTTAGCTCTGTGACACAAATGTAATGGTAATACATGAGAGGAACAAACGGATACACAGCATACAGTGTGAACAAAATAACATACATAGTAAGATATGCCATATGTTTTGATTAGGGCTGTCAATCGATTAAAATATTTAATTGTGATTAATAGCAAATTAATCGCACATATTTTATCTGTTCAAAATGTACCTTGAAGGGAGATTTGTCAAGTATTTAATACTCTTATCAACATGGGAGTGGGCAAATATGCTTTATGCAAATGTATGTATATATGTATTATTGGAAATCAATTAACAACACAAAACAATGACAAATATTGTCCAGAAACCCTCACAGGTACTGCATTTAGCATAAACAAATATGCTCAAATCATAACTTGACAAACTGCAGCCCAACAGGCAACAACAGCTGTCAGAGTGTCAATGTGCTGACTTGACTATGACTGACCAAAACTGCATGTAATTATCATAAAGTGGACATGTCTGTAAAGGGGAGACTCGTGGGTACCCATAGAACCCATTTTCATTGTTAATTTAATGATTTGGCTCAGGAGAGGCAAACTATTGCTGCTGAATGAAAGTGTGTTGTCTGCTACAGGTGTTAAATTCGTCAAGACCTAGGCCGTCGTATTACATGTAAGGGATAATGTACAGCGAGCCGGTCATTGTTGTGAAATAAACCCCGACAGGGCAATGCAATGACCCGCTAGCTGTACATTATCCCGCTTATTACAGGGTTACTTATTTAAGAAATCAATAATTTTACACAAAAATGGTCCCCCGGGGTCCAACATCAGAACCGCGCCCATAGCAACGGTCTGTTATACATAGCAACGGTCTGCTATAAAGAAATAACAGACTGTAGAATGCTGTGAACCAATCAGAATCGAGTATTCAACAAAGCTGTGTAATAAAAATGTATATCATTTCCAAAATAACTTTACTTATGGCTATTTAGTCTTTACTTTTACTTTCTAACTTTATAGGAATTGTTATAGAATTTGGGCAATACACTTATTTGCTTTCATGCCAAGATTTAGATGAGAAGATAGATCCAGTTACTCTAGTTTGGACAGAGCCAGGCTAGCTGTTTCCTCCTGTTTCCAGTCCTTATGCTAAGCTAAGCTAAACTGCAGACGGTATCTTTACTGTACAGACGTGAGAACGGTAACAACCTTTTCATCTAACTCTTGGCAAGAAAACAAATTTACCAAAATGTGAACTATTCCTTAGATGTGCACTATTTGTTTAATTTATCAAAAATGCTATAGTATAGGTTGTGCAAAATTTCTTAAATATTATTTACATGTTGGCTTCAAGGCTATGAAAATACATCAAACCACAATATTGTTATGTTTTCTTCACCTCTATGAAGTATGCACCAAATGAATCAAACCAAGCTGTGAAATGTCACCATCTCGTGCCTCCCGTTGTGTGTGTCACTGTGCAGGGTAAACTGATGGATGGGAAGGTGATCGACTCATCACTATCCTTGGACCCTCTTGTGGTGGAGCTGGGGAAGAGGACAGTAATTGCCGGTAAATGAACAGTAAATCCTTTTGTGTCGCTCAATCGGTGACACTTGGATTTGCTTACGTTTGAGAGATAACTGCAGCCCGTTGTGTGCCGGGTGGGGAACGTGCTCGCTTTGCTGATTGACTTTCTTTGTGTGATTTTCTTATCAGGTCTGGAGCAAAGCTTGGTTGGCTTGTGTGAAGGGTAAGTGAAAAGTAAAGGTCCATTGGGAAGAAAGAGTGTAGCAATAGATTTGCAGTCATGAACCAATTCAAAAACTACCAGTATCTATTATCTAGCAGATAACTATCAGTGAATGTGTTTTGTATTATTTTTTCTCTCATTCAGGCAAAAAATCAAAGCCACTATTCCATCTCACCTCGCCTATGGAAAAAAAGGTTACCCCCCTACGATTCCAGGTACTGAACTCATGCACACAAATCAATACACAGACACATGAGCACGGGGCCGGGTGATCAAATCATCACAATGTTAATAAGAATGTTTTTTTAATATACATATATAATATTATGGCACATATATGCAAAATCACATACAGAATCTTATTGTTGCTGAATGCAATGAACTCTGTTCCTATAGTACAGTATGTATTTGCAGAAAGTCCGAAGTCTGTACACACTAAAGATCAGTGTTTGCACTTCACTGAGCAACTCTGCACAGCTAAGATCACATGCGTTAGCACAATCAACATTTGTTTAAGCATACGGCTGTTATTATCCTATAGTTTTCTTATTGTCAATGATCTCATGAAAAAGCCAAAACCAACAAAGGGTCCGTAATTTTCTAAAACAGCAGGACACTACAATTTTAATACTTTTAAAGCAACAGTGTGTAACATTTCAGGGGATCTATTCGCAGAAATGGAATATAGTATTCATAACTATGTTTTCATTAGTGTATAATCACCTGAAACTAAGAATCGTGTTTTCGTTAGCTTAGAATGAGCGCTTCATATCTACATAGGGAGCGGGTCCTCTTCATGCGGGTCCGCCATGTTGCTCCACCATGTTTCTACAGTAGCCCAGAACGGACAAACCAAACGCTGGTTCTAGAGAGAGCCTTTTTTCGTTTTTACTTTACCTGAAGACCACCGTAGTTCTCCGACACGCTTGTGAAATTGTCTGCAACCAAGCCACTAGATGCCACCAAATCCTACACACTGTACCTTTAAACTGGAGTAAATAGTGCATTTGTCAGGGACTATTTTCAGCTGCGGATTGATACACACTAGTGAGTATTTACAGGAACAGGGCGGTGTATGTGCCCATGTTTATCGTGATGAAGGAGCATGTCACCCAGTGTGTATATGGCAGAGAAGAATAAGATTTAACAGGCTTCCAATATGTGTCATTGTTGGTATTGTTCTTTTCATGAGATTTGTTGACAAGAAAAATATAGAATATCACCCCTCGTTCCTTTAAATGTATGTTATTGACTGTTTTTAGATACATTTACCTTCATTTATTTACATATGTACATAATGTAGATGGGTGAAAAATTAGAGGTAAACCCCATCAATACCTAATGTGACAAAACATTGATAATGAACTTGATCTGTCCTAGGTGACGCTGTCCTTGAGTTTGAGGTGGAGGTGGTTTCTCTGACAAAGCAGACGCCGTGGCAGAAAATGGTCAACGACGTGCTCCCCCTCTTGTGTTTGGCGCTGGTGCCCACTCTGCTCGGCTTAGTGGGTATCTACCTCTACAAAAAGGCCAGTGTCGAGAAGCCTAGCAAAAAGAAGGCAAAGGACAAGAAGATCAAGAAGAAATAAGGACAAGGCACAGAACTATTTAAATAAATTTTTTAAATTGTATTTTGTGTTCTTCATGTTTATTTCATATTAATACATGCTTTTAATATGTGTATTAACACCTGGAATTAAGGTGTTTCGAAGAAAAAAACAAAAAGAACAGCAGTTATCTTTTAAGTTCACTGTCTGTAAATCCTGGTTCAGTGACAGTAGGTTGAAACTTGGCACTATCAGAGAAGCTTCCATCCAAAGCGCTTCACAATTACAGTCTTTTGAACCTGGTGCAACAGGTGCTGGAGCGTGACCCAACACTGGATCCACAATACATCTCCTTCATGGTCTAGTCCAGGGGTCAGTAACCTTTACTATCAAAAGAGCCATTTTAGGCAAATAAAAAAAAAGAAAATCTGTCTGGAGCCGCAAAACATTTGAGCATTGTGATGAAGGTAACACAGTTTATAGGCTAAGTATATAGTATATAAGTCTAATGCAGTGAGGGCCAAAGTGCAAATGTACTACGGAGTGTTAGGGCCACATTGAGGGAAAAAAGTGAGGTTTCCAGAATAAAGTCAGAATATTACGACTTTCTATAGTCGTAATACTACGAGAATAAAGTCATAACTTAACGAGGAAAAAAGTCGTAATAGTACGAGAATAAAGTCGTGACTTTTCGAGAAAAAAAGTCGTAATATTAGGAGAATAAAGTCATAACTTAATGAGAAAAAAAGGAAATAACACGTAAAATGACTACTTTATAATATTAGGACTTAATTCTCATAATACTACGACTTTTTTCTCTTAAACTTATGACTTTATTCTCATAATATTGCAAGTTTTTTCTCGTAAACCTATGACTTTATTCTCGTAATATTATGACTTTATTCTCGTAATATTATGACTTTATTTTCGAAATCTCAGATTTATTTTTTTTTTCTCAATGTGGCCCTAATACTCCGTTGTACCGTCGTACCATAGACCTACAACAATAATGAATAAAAATGAAAATGTAAACAAAAAACAGTTATTCATTTCCATTTTTAAAACTCCAGAGGGAGCCACTGGAGAGGAGTTAAAGAGCCGCATGTGGTTCCGGGCGCAGGTTGCTGACCCCTGCTCTAGTCAAAGAGGAGAGGGAGGTAGACTTGTGTTATGGAGTGCGAAAAAAGCTGTCACGGTTTATAAACATCTGTAGTCAAATTGATTAAATGAAACTTCTCCTGCAAAAAAAAAATCCCCACTTTGATGTCATCATGAGCTCTGTTGTTTCTAACAGACTTTACTGTCGACTTTAAATAAGGGCTTTAAATACTCTCGCGTGGTCTTTTTTATCATTATCTACTTATTTATTTATTTTTATTGTGTGTTTTTTTTATTTTATGTTTGTTTTGTTTCATATCTGTTGTTCTTTTATGTTTGTCACAGCTCTTTATTTATGATTTTGCTATGCTTCTTTTGCATGTAAATGTTTTTAATGTTTTCTGCTGTTACTATGTATACTGAAATTTGGGAATTAAAAAATAAAAATAAAAAGTCTATTGGAAGAAGTCTTTTTGGGCTCACCGGCATCACGTGACTGACACCGAAGTTGCAGTACTGCCGTTTGGCCGATGTGTGACGCTGTTCTCTTTACACATCCATGGTGACGCTTAGAAAAACCTAACTACTCTGATATCCCTCCGCGAATAAAGATATTATTAATGCTATTTTCCTGAAGAAAATATGTGTAATTTATTCTGTGCTTGGACAAATAATCAGAACACATACCTTTATACAAAAATAAAAAGATATCGACGTGCTTGTATTTTTCATTTAAAAAAAAAAAAATAGTTCTAGGGCGGAGCGGAGGGATCTGTTGAAAGAACGGCGGACGGAGCGGATGGATCTACTTCTGGCCGCACCACCTCTTCCGGTTCTCTTTCCAGCCTCTCGTGCATCATGGTGAGTCGTGTTTCACTAACGGCCGTGAGGCTAAAAGAGAAATAACTCTCTTTTTACTCGAATTATCACACATAAAACGCTTTTATTGTGTAGTGTAATCACACAGCTAAGCCACAACGTGTGTTATAGTCATTAGATGTCTCTCTAGTTTATTAAATAATGAGTCCGGGCCTGATGCTAACAGTAATGCTAGCTGTGAGGAATTAGCATGCTAGCTGTTAGCATGCTAGCTGTTCTGTGCATGTGTTCCTGTGAATCAGTGAAGGATGATGTTACTGTCAATGTGCTGAGCAGTGTGGATTCAACTTATATATTAGTTTCCCTCGATGAAGCGTCAGTTAGAGAAAACGGAAGCTTTGAGTTATTAAGTTTATATATATTTTATACATGTGTATTGTAATGGGAGCTGGTTCCATCACATGCATTTGATGGCCCACTTTACAATATTTATTTAATTAAAAGGGACCATGTATAGTTAAAAACTTAAATATCACCATTTGATGCACCGTACCAGATTATAGCTTTAAGCTAATTCACATCTGTAGTCCCTTGGCAGGTCAAAACAAAGAAAACATACTACAGTCATACAAGAAAGAACATAAAGTAGCACATCACAAAGTATGCTTGTCAAGTAAAAGCATGAAGACTAAAAGGAATAAAGATCAGTGAGTACAGAGCTGAGCAGCTTTCAGCAGACGTTTTAAGTTGCTTTTGAAAATGCTGAAAGAGCTGCAGCTCCTCACATCGTCAGGAAGCTAATGGAGAGTAGCCACTCCATCAAGCACTGATAAAACATCTCCTTAATCATGTTGACATGGTGAATTAACCTACTGATGTAAAGGGGGTTGTCTTGTGATAACCTTTTTCTTTCCCTAAATTGATAATGTTGAAGTTTAAGGTTGAAATGGACTGCAACATTTAAGCACTGTTGGTGTTAAATGTTTAAAAGCTAGTAGTTGGTACATAACTTGGTAAGGATATCAGTACAGTATTGTTTTTAGTACACCTTGAGGAGACCTATCTCTCAACAAATCCTTTTTTTATTTATCGAAAAGTCCCTTTTTTTTATTTAGCCATACAAGAACTTTGTCTGAATATATGTCTTAAATTGATGCCAATTTTTTGTACTTGACAGTTTTTGATACCAGATGCTGAGAGGACACTTTGTTCTGTACCAAAGTAATATTTCTAGTTCCAGTCCTAGTTGTCAGGCTGTAATTGTCTTTCCAACTGTGGCATTTAGGGATGTTAATAATTAACCGTTAACCGACATTAAGCATTTTAACCGATTAACGCTATCGGTTAAAACGGTTAAAAGACATATTTAGAATTAATTAAAAAGCTGTGCGGCTCGTCACTTTAAGTATAAAAGTTGGTCCACCTTAACAGCCCATCCAACTTGGAGGGGTGAAATGGGTTGTGGTCAGGCTGTAATTGTCTTTATAACTGTGGCATTTGTTTTACAGACCAAGAAAAGAAGGAACAACGGTCGTGCCAAGAAGGGCCGTGGCCACGTGCAGCCCATCCGCTGCACCAACTGTGCCCGCTGTGTCCCCAAGGACAAGGCCATCAAGAAGTTTGTCATCAGGAACATCGTAGAAGCTGCGGCCGTGAGAGACATCTCAGATGCCAGCGTCTTCGACTGTAAGTGTTTTTCATTTCATCCATCATCTGTTCTTTGTATTTTGATCCTGGTGGCTTGTCCTCATCTGAGCCTTTCTCCTTTCTGCAGCGTATGTTCTGCCCAAACTCTACGTGAAGCTGCACTACTGTGTCAGCTGTGCCATCCACAGCAAGGTGGTGAGGAACCGCTCCTGCGAGGCCAGGAAAGACCGCACCCCACCACCCAGGTTCAGGCCCGCTGTGAGTATATTCTACTGCACCGTGCTCTGTGTTTACTGTCGGATCTGTTTAGTGAAGTTCTGCAAAGTCCTATTTCACAGAGGATAATTTGACTAGTCACAGCAGGAAAAGCACAGGATAAACTAATATGATTAATGGTTTTGTTACCTTCAGATGAGTCAGTAAGCAGAGTGTTGAACTGGCACACCTGAATGCAATCATTATTTGTTAACCTGTGTTTGACGAGTCACATTCTCCACAATGAGAAGCATCTATATCAGATTTGGATCTTAATCATTTGTTTTTGTTTCTTTTGTTACAGGCCGGTGCACCAAGAGCCCCTCCTAAGCCCATGTAAAACAGAATTTGAAGATGCTGTACATCTAAAGAATAAATTCAAGTCTTTACAAAAGCTTTAATGTGTGACGCTCGTTATTCTCAACTAACCACTAGTTGTGTAGTTTTAGGAAAGACAGGCCTGTCAAGTATTTTATTTGGAATAGATGTTTCAGGTCTACAGGAAGTTTCACACATAATGTAGTTAGTTCTTTGGCTCCTAGCAGTCTGCATTACCAATGCTCTTTTGATGGTCAATGGGTTATAAATGTGAACTTGGTTCTGGTCAAGGTCGCTGATTTACTGGTGGGTTTAGTTATACTCAAGGCCATTTTCAAAGATGGCCAAAATAATGTGGAGCCTTCTGTAATGTGCAGTATTTGCACCACATGATTAACAACTGGCAAGGTAAGCGTTACACTTCAAATGTGAGTATTTTACCTGTTGAGAGGGAAACAAAATGCAAAAAAGACCTCAGGCCAAAGGCACAATAGTAAAGTCTACTACACAGAAATCACACCAACAGGAGAAGAATCACACCTGGGTGTTTGTGTAAATACAAGCTGTTAACCGATTAATGCTATCGGTTAAAACGGTTAAAGGAAATATTTATATTTAATTGAATAGCTGAGTGGTTCGTCACTTTAAGGAGGAAAGTTGGTCCACCTTAACAGCCCACCCAACTTTTTCTTTTAACGTGTGATGTAATGTCAGCTGGTTCGAGACACTGCAGCATCACATGCATTTGATGATCCACTTTACAATATTCAAAAGCTAATAAACAGTAGTCACTCCATCAAGCACTGATAAAACATCTCCTAAATGATGTTGACATGGTGAATTAACCTACTGATGTGCAGGAGTTTGTCTTTTGATATCCTTTTCTTTCCCTAAATTGTTAATGTTGAAGTACCTTTACAAGCCTGTGTAAGAATTGTGTAACGTTGATTGAAATGGACTGCAACATTTAAACACTGTTGGTGTTAAATGTTTAAAAGCTAGTAGTTGGTACATAACTTGGTAAGGATATCAGTACAGTATTGTTTTTAGTACCTTGAGGAGACCTATCTCAAAAAAAAATCCTTTTTTATTTATCAAAAGAAGTTATAAACTTGTCAAATGTTTAAACACAAGCAGCCATACAAGAACTTTGTCTGAATATATGTCTTAAATTGATGCCAGTTTTTGATACCAGATGCCGAGAGGACACTTTGTTCTGTACCAAAGTAGTATTTCCAGTTCCAGTCCTAGTCGTCAGGCTGTAACTTGTCTTTCCAACTTTGGGATTTAGGGATGTTCATAATTAACCGTTAACCGACATTAAGCATTTTAATCGATTAACACTATCGATTAAAACAGTTAAAAGAAATATTTATAATTAATTAAAAAGCTGAGTGGTTCGTCACTTTAAGGAGAAAAGCTGGTCCACCTTAACAGCCCACACAACTGTTTTCTTTTAACGTGTGATGTAATGTCAGCTTGTTCGAGACACAGCAGCATCACATGCATTTGATGATCCACTTTACAATATTCAAAAGCTAATAAACAGTAGTCACTCCATCAAGCACCGATAAAACATCTCCTAAATGATGTTGACTTGGTGAATTAACCTACTGATGTGCAGGAGTTTGTCTTTTGATATCCTTTTCTTTCCCTAAATTGATAATGTTGAAGTTTAAGGTTAATGTTTAATTGAAATGGACTGCAACATTTAAACACTGTTGGTGTTAAATGTTTAAAAGCTAGTAGTTGGTACATAACTTGGTAAGGATATCAGTACAGTATTGTTTTTAGTACAACTTGAGGAGACCTATCTCTCAAAAAATCCTTTTTTTATTTATCAAAAGAAGTTATAAACTTGTCAAATGTTAACCTTAACAGCCCACCTTAAGAGGCAGAGGCGGAGCCAGAGAGGATACAGGATGTCGGCTCCGGTCTCTGGCTCGCTCGGGGCATGTTTGATCGGAGTGGAGGAGCAGTAGTTTCGTAGCATTTATTCAGCCACAAATAAACTGTCCACACACTGCTACACCTACGTTCACAGCTATAACTCTCCCGGATGGGTGAACTGGGTTCTCAGTTGTCTTGTGCTCATACACTGCAGCTGGCGCGAGTCACAAATCTTGTCGGTTAACAGTTAATAATCGGTTAACGAGGGTCGGTTATCAGTTAAGAAAATTTTTCAAAATGAGCATCCCTTGTCAACTCGTCAAATGTTGTTTAAACACAAGCAGCTATACAAGAACTTTGTCTGAATATATGTCTTAAATTGATACCAGTTTTCGGTACTTGACAGTTTTTGATACCAGATGCTGAGAGGACACTTTGTTCTGTACCAAAGTAGTATTTCCAGTTTCAGTCGTCAGGCTGTAACTTGTCTTTCCAACTTTGGGATTTAGGGATGTTAATAATTAACCGTTAACCGACATTAAGCATTTTAACCGATTAACGCTATCGATTAAAACGGTTAAAAGAAATATTTATAATTAATTAAAAAGCTGAGCGGTTCGTCACTTTAAGGAGAAAAGCTGATCCACCTTAACAGCCCACACAACTGTTTTTTTTTACCTGTGATGTAATGTCAGCTGGTTCGAGACACCTCAGCATCACATGCATTTGATGATCCACTTTACAATATTCAAAAGCTAATAAACAGTAGTCACTCCATCAAGCACCGATAAAACATCTCCTAAATGATGTTGACTTGGTGAATTAACCTACTGATGTGCAGGAGTTTGTCTTTTGATATCCTTTTCTTTCCCTAAATTGATAATGTTGAAGTTTAAGGTTAATGTTTAATTGAAATGGACTGCAACATTTAAACACTGTTGGTGTTAAATGTTTAAAAGCTAGTAGTTGGTACATAACTTGGTAAGGATATCAGTACAGTATTGTTTTTAGTACCTTAAGGAAACCTATCGCTCAAAAAATCCTTTTTTATTTGTCAAAAGAAGTTATAAACTTGTCAAATGTTTCAACACAAGCAGCCATACAAGAACTTTGTCTGAATATACGTCTTAAATTGATGCCAGTTTTTTGTACTTGACAGTTTTTGATACCAGATGCTGAGAGGACACTTTGTTCTGTACCAAAGTAGTATTTCCAGTTCCAGTCCTAGTCATCAGGCTGTAACTGTCTTTCCAACTGTGGCATTTAGGGATGTTCATAATTAACCGTTAACCAACATTAAGCATTTTAACCGATTAACGCTATCGATTAAAACAGTTAAAGGAAATATTTATATTTAATTAAAAAGCTGAGCGGCTTGTCACTTTAAGGAGAAAAGCTGATCCACCTTAACAGCCCACACAACTTTTGTTTACCTATGATGTAATGTCAGCTGGTTCAAGACACAGCAGCTATATATTTGATGATCCACTTCACAATATTCACTCTACTCTTTCCAGCTTCCCGTGCAACATGGTGAGTTGTGTTTCAGTGAGGCTAAAACAGAAATAACTGTCGTTTTATTCAAATTATCACACTTAAAATGCTCTTATTAGGTATTGTAATTACACAGCTAAACTACAACGTGTGGAATAGTCATAAAATGTCTCTCTAGTTTATTAAGAAATGTTTAAAAGCTAGTAGTTGATATTTAACTTGGTAAGGATATCAGTACAGTATTGTTTTTAGTACAACTTGAGGAGACCTATCTCTCAAAAAAAATCCTTTTTTTATTTATCAAAAGACGTTATAAACTTGTCAAATGTTTTTTAAACACAAACAGCCATACAAGAACTTTGTCTGAATATACGTCTTGAATTGATGCCAGTTTTCGGTACTTGACAGTTTTTGATACCAGATGCTGCGAGGACACTTTGTTCTGTACCAAAGTAGTATTTCCAGTTTCAGTCGTCAGGCTGTAACTGTCTTTCCAACTTTGGCATTTAGGGATGTTCATAATTAACCGTTAACCAACATTAAGCATTTTAACCGATTAACGCTATCGGTTAAAGCAGCCCACCTTAAGAGGCAGAGGCGGAGCCAGAGAGGATACAGGATGTCGGCTCCGGTCTCTGGCTCGCTCGGGGCCCGTTTGATCGGAGTGGAGGAGCAGTAGTTTCGTAGCATTTATTCAGCCACAAATAAACTGTCCACACACTGCTACACCTACGTTCACAGCTATAACTCTCCCGGATGGGTGAACTGGGTTCTCAGTTGTCTGTTGTGCTCATACACTGCAGCTGGCGCGAGTCATAAATCTTGTCGGTTAACGGTCAATAATCGGTTAACGAGGGTCGGTTATCGGTTAAGAACATTTTTCAAAATGAGCATCTCTTGTTCCAGTCCTAGTTGTCAGGCTGTAATTGTCTTTCTAACTGTGGCATTTGTTTTACAGACTAAGAGAAGAATGAACAACGGTGGTGCCAAGAAGGGCCGTGGCCACGTGCAGCCCATCCGCAACATCGTGGAGACTGCTGCCGTGAGAGACATCTCAGATGCCAGCGTCTTTGACTGTAAGTGTTTTTCATTTCATGCATCATCTGTTCTTTGTATTTTGATCCTGGTGGCTTGTCCTCATCTGAGCCTTTC
>CAKAOH010029641.1:25000-85003 GCA_916701665.1 Sebastiscus tertius | reverse complement strand
CTCCAGATCAGTGAATGTAAATGGGTTCTCTGGGTACCCACGAGTCTCCCCTTTACAGACATGCCCACTTTATGATCATCACATGCAGTTTGGGGCAAGTCATAGTCCAGTCAGCACACTGACACACTGACAGCTGTTGTTGCCTGTTGGGCTGCAGTTTGCCATGTTCTGATTGGAGCATATTGTTTTATACTAAATGCAGAACCTGTGAGGGTTTCTGGATCAATATCTGTCATTGATTTGTGTTGTTAATTGATTTACAATAATAAATATATACATACATTTGCATAAAGCAGCATATTTGTCCACTCCCATGTTGATAGTGTATTTAGTGTATATAGTGTATTAAATACTTTGATTAGATAATTAAATCATGATTAAATGTTTTAATCATTTGACAGCCCTACTCATTTTTACTGAATAGAGATTGAACACATCATAATGTATCTCAATGCAACCTCCGTATGTTAGCTGTTAGCTCCTCCACTAACAGCTCTCCTGCCCATTTCAACATGGATTTGTTGTTGACAGTGTTAGCATTATCAGGGAAATGTCCTATCGCCCCCAGGATGATGGAAAGCTGTTATTCTCAGGCCCTGATGGTATCTATGGTACTGTAGAAAATAAAAAGTACCGTCATGATTTTGGAAATTTGGCATCGACTTTGTACCGGTAACGGTATGGTGACATCCCCACTGCAAATATTTGCATAGCTTCTTAAATGAATTTCGGCTATGCAAGGCGTACATCAGTAGCCTTCTTAAGCAGATCTTGGCAAATGTTGTCATCCTGGATGTGGATCCACCCAGAGCCTGAGCATGGCTGTACCACCTTTATGTGATTTTGTCAGGCTTTACATAAAGCTTGGAAAAACATATCACGCCCTCATGTTTTGTTGAATTTTGTAATATATGCAGCAGAATTCTACGTCCATGACATGACATTGGTGAAGTGATGCAGTAGTGAGTTGATGGGGTCCATCCATCACTGATACAGCCTGTACAACTGAGACACTCTACTCCCTTTATGTCTTTGCTTTGCAGCGCTCCTTCTGTGTACCAGCTGCCAAATATTGTGCAAGCATCGTGGCTCTTGCCCGTTAAAGTCCAGCCGTGTCTGAGTGGAGCCTTTACGGATCATTTAGGTAACGGACAAGCCCCCAAAGCCATTAGTTCTACAGGTTGATGAAGCCAGTACTTGTTTGCGTATTCCGAAGGGCTTATATGTGTTGATATGCAGCCGATGTTCCCGTCCCTGATTTCAGCTCGTCACTGTGTGTTTTGATATTATTTCAATATGTCTGACCAGAGAAATGTTTCCAGTGTGGTGGGAGGACGTTGTGTAAAACCTGCAAAGAAAGCTGCCTCATCCTGCCTGAAGGAACGGTTAACCCGCCTAAAAGAACTGCAGCTTTCAATGAAGGGATTCAGCGTCCCATGATGCTCTAGATGCTGTTTCACAAGCTCTCTTTCACTGACGAGAGGAAACAGGGTGAGAACGTGCCATCGTTCTGCGTGTTGTCTGAGGCATTTCCACTTCTTGTCAAACAGCAGAAAGAGGAGACGTGTAAAAAGGGTTGTGGGTCAAGGACACAGTATTTTATTGAAGGTCTTCTATTCATAATTCTGCAAATAAATCGTTCCTATTAGAAATGATAACGTTGTTCTCAACGAGTTTATTTCACCGAGTAAAAGAAGTCAAACTGTTTTATTCTGTTCTTACATTTTAAACATAGATCCCATTTTTCAGCATTATTATTATTGTTATTATTTACACTGTTGTTATATATTATAGTGCATATGTTACATACTTCTATTTTTCCATATTTATTGTTTTTATATTGCAATATAATGCACCTATTTTCACATACTTATTTCGAGGTATGCACCAATACCGGATCGGATATCGAGCAGATACTGACTCAAATAGCTGGATCGGGTATCGGTGACAACGGGGCCGATCTATTCATTTCAGTTTTATGTTTGCATACTATATGCATTATATACTGGAATTTTAATTCCTGTTTATGTTTTGACCAATTTGTTGCTGAATTAAAAACACTTGAATTGTAATTCCTGTTAATTTTGTATGATTTTTTTTACCAAGACGCTGCTGTACGATTTAGTATTTTAATGATAAATATCAATTCACGAAATTAATATCTATGTATTTATTTGTTACATTTTGTTTTACAAAGTTAGAAAGCAATGTTTAATTAATGATGTTTCAGCATTGAAAGGTTCGTCTCTGGACTCTGAACTGTCAGGGCCAGCGTTGTCACTTGCTTCCCGACTTTCATGTCAGACGTCCACCCACATTTTATTCCTAAAATATTTAAATGATTAACAACTATTTGTTTACATCATTGTAATGTGATGTGTATCTGTAATAAATATAATTCTGGAATAACATGAAATTTAATTATTATTTTTTTTACGTTAAAGTTGCAGCGGGTAGAAATGGAGCAAATATAAGTAAAAAAAATACTTTTTATTAAACGGTCACTATAGGTAATTTTTAAAAAAAAAATCATGTTCCTCGGTGTCCTCCGGTGCTCCTAACGGCATCTGCAAGATTTCACAGACCGGAGGAAAAAACAGCCAATCAGAGCCGACCTGCAGTCTGCCGTCTATGCTGTCTATGCTGTCAATCACTCGCGAACTCCGACCAAACGGTCAAACTAGGCAGCGCTGATCAAATATGAATCAATATTCTGTTACGTTAATGCCTATTTCTGTCCTCAGATGTTTTCAGAATCATCTTGTAGTGCACGGTTTACCTGTAACATGAGAAAGTTTGTGACCTGGCAACCATGTTGAGATCAGTTAAGGAAATACTAAGCACCGCCCACCAGCCGGAGCACAGCCAATAGGAACGCTCTCTCTCTCTGAAATGACCTGTGATTGGTCAAAGTCTCCCGTCACGGGCTAGATGTTCTAAAGCCTGAAAACAGAGCCATGAGGAGGAGCAGAAGTCTAGTTTTCTCTCAGAACACTTGAATTACAATATGCTGAAAGATTATTATGGGATGTTTTAGCCCAATGATGCCAAAAAGCATTCTGCCTACTGCAGCTTTAAGGACTTGGGCCGTTGGAGTGCAGTTGTTTGGTGTTTCAGATTGCGTACCACCAGATTTGAGTTTGCTTACCACCAGTGGTACGTGTACCACAGTTTGGGAATCACTGCCATAGGCATTAAATAATGGTTAATAAAAATAAGACCCAAGTTATAGTAAACCACAAATATTCTTCCTTTAAAGTTAAGTGTGGTGATAGTGAAGTATTGCGTCTATTTAAAGCCTCATATATCTTCTTCCTCTGTGCCATAGAGCTCCATTGTTATCCAAAAACTATTAAAAACACTCTGTTGCACTGACGTGTTCCGTCATTACCATGAACACACACACACACTGTAGGTTAGTCTTTGCACCTTACACCATTTTCCACTAGCACACCACCGACTGGTTCCTTTTTTTCAAATTTATTTAGCATTAAAAATATGAAAGCTTCAATCTAAAAAACATTACTTCTGGTTTAAGAAAAATAACAGAATGAAATTAACTAATGAAATGAAGTCTAATGAACAGAAGGTGAAACGGAGGTTGCATCCAGTAGCAGCGTGGTTGCATGATATGTTTGGCGACCGCTCGCTGAATGTCACCAATGAGCCGGCAGGGGAGCTGATTGGGTGCTCGGTGCTGGGCGCTCGGTGGCGGGTTCACCCACAGGTTAAGCTTCCCGCTCTACGGGGAAGAGGCTGATCGATGCAGTTGTGGTGAGGTTTATTTATTTATTTATTTATTTACCTAGAATACACAGTAGAAACTACAGGAAGCACGTTGGACCCGTCAGAAAACACAGTTAACATGCAATAAAAAGTATTTTATTAATATAATATATATTGATAGGTATAATCATTAACAGGTATTTAATACATCATTTGAATTATTTATTTTTCTCAAAGGAATTATCTTTTACTGCTGCAAATAGAAATAAATAGATAATAAAACATAATTCTCTGTTGTATGAGGACGCATTGTGATAGATTCTAACATTGTGTTCAGTTTGGAATAAGCCTACTGTTTTTTTCCCCTCTTTTCATTTCCCCCTCCTCTTATCTGCCCTAACATTTCTTCCCTCTTTCTGTTCCTGTCTCCCCTCATCTCCCTCTGTCCTCCCCCCCTCCGCTCTCTCCTTTCACCGCCTGTTATCTCCACCATGCAGTTGACTGCTTCTGTCCTCTGGGTGTCAGCACTCGCCTTATCCTTCATTCAGCCATACAGCTCGGTGTGGACTAATCGGCCCATTTCTGCCCCGCATTTCATGTTTTCATGATTATTTTCTCCAGTGCTCTTGTCTCTGTCTTTATTACATTTTCCTCGGCCTCTCCTGCCCCCTCCCCGGCTGCCTGCTTGTTTCCACAATAGTTGTCAACTTCAACATCATATTTCACCCATCCTTTCCTCCCATCACGGCACACACACACACACACACACACACACACACACACACACACACACACACAGAGGTCTTAGCCTATATGTAGGGTAACTGCAGATTTATTGATTGAGAAGTGTGTGTGTGTGTGTTTGGAAGGGGGAGAGTGTGTGTGTTGAGGAGGGGGGGTTGGCAGCTATTGATGATTTCAAAGCTGCAGAAACTGGAGCTGTAACAGGAGATGCCCATACACTCATCCCACCGCTCCAAATAGGAGGTGAAGGTGACTTTCAGGAAGTTCATTACACACACACACACACGCACACAATTGCACAATGTACATGCATTCACTCAGTGAACTGCAAAGCCATGCAACACACACACACATACACACACACACACACACACAGTAATTGAAGGGGAATGTGTGTGTGAGTGTTTTGGAGAAAGCTGAAGGTCAAAGTAGAGCAGGATTTTGTGAGGTGAAGCAGGGAGGATGAGTTTAAGGATTATTGAGGTAACTTGGACTCCGGGTGCCAGCCGGCCGGCCAGCCGGCCAGCCAGCCAGCCAGCCAGCCAGCCAGCCAGCGCTGCTCTGACAAAAGACCCTCTCTGAATTATTGAGAACATAATGTAATGCCCTTGCAGAGGGAGAAAGACAACACTGCGTTATTCTCCTCCCATTTCTCCCTCCTCCCTGAGTCTGATTATTGGGCAGGAAAGAAAAAGAAAAAGAAAAAAGTTCATAGTCTCATTTTGCTCTTTTTTTCCTGCAGAAGAATGAATCTTATCTGTAAATGGACCCGCCCCCCCACTCCACCCCCTCACACACACACACACACACACACACACACACACACATGCCTTGCCAAAGCCTTCATTTGACAGAAGGAGCTTCTGTCCTTTGCTCCAAACTGCAGTTAATCTCCCTCTGTATTCATAAAGCATATTTGTTCACAATAAACCCAGACTGATCCAGGAGAGCAGCTGAAGGTTACTCTGCTGCGTCAGGCTCCCTCTCTAGTCCCAGAAACACACGACAAGATGGTTCACAGTGGAACGGCTGCTCGATACCACGCTTCAATAGAAGCACAAATGGGAGGCTTCAATTTATCTGTAATAACGGTGAAAAACAAATGTTTGTTCGAGCTAATTAATGACATGTTTGGTGCTAAATGTGGTAACACTTTATAATAACCATCATTTATAAATGGTAAATCATAAGAATGGTATATTATAATAAGTATTAACATATATATTAATTATTAGATAGAGTGGCTGTTAATGGTTAATAATTGGTTTATAAATTGTCTTGATGGCTATTATAAAGTTGCAACTGATGATTATAACACCTTGTTAAATGGTTAATAAACACTTTGTAAAGCATTTATAAATATTATTTAAATAGATAGTTAATACTTTGTCAGTGGTAGAAACAATTTCTTAAAGGTTATCACTAACAAATACTTAATATCGTATATTAATGTGTGCAACAATAAACTGTTAATAAATAGCTTACTAATGTAATCAGAATGTAATTGTTAATTATCAGCTATGATACGATACAGAATTTATGGACCAATAATTTCATATTACACAAGCTAATGATAAAATAACTTATTTAAATTACGAATAATTAGTAAACATAATTAATTAGTTTAATAAGTTTGTTGAATTTACCAATTTATAAATGATGGTTATTATGACGTTTTTAGCACAAATGTACATGACATCATTTTAAATAATAATGATTTCAACTTCTTCAGAGAAATCCAGTGGTGATCAACAGGATCAGTCGAGAACTAGAAGACACAGAAGATTTAAATGAAAGCTACTCAAAGTTTCATTTAATGAAGTCCATTTCTGCAGTTTATATGGTCAGAGGTGTTGAACAATGTGAACACAATGTAAAGACATAAATTAAGGTCAATAAGTTGTCCAAAACCTTTTGTAGATTCAACAGGGTTAAGGAGATAGTGCATTTTGTTTTCCAGCAGTGGATTAATTCACATTTGGGGAGGACAAATGAAACGTCAGTGTTCATGTTAATGAAGGAACACGTCACCCAGCGCAACACTGTGATGTGTATTTAATAGTTTTTAGGACAACAATGGAGCTCTATGGACAGATGAATAAGATGTATCAGGCTTTAAATACACACACATTACTTGTTAGTACATCGTTGATGGCTTCAGGTGGAATGTATATCTCTCTGTCCTCTCTGAGATCCTCTCTTCTCCTCATTAACATTACAAATGACGTCTTTCTTTCGGCATTAGCGATAAAGTTTGCACGTCACCGAATGACGGCGACAGCTCGTTGCCATGGTAATGACATTATGCTTCTGGTGACTGGACTGGTATGAGTGCTCACAAAAGGCAGCTCTCTTTAGTACTGCAGTCTGCAATGTGTATCACCTGCTTTACACGAGTGCATTAGAAGATATGTCCCTATACATAATATAATAAATCAAACACTGATCCACACTTTGGTCTCAGATCTAAAGCAAGACTACAGACACCGAAAGTTATATTTCACCATGTGTCGATCAGCAGTCAAGCACCGATGAATTAGCTATCCCTAGAGCTTCACCAGTACAAACTATGTTAAGTTTGTCCTGAGGGAAGCGCTGGAGGTCGTTAAAATCAGAATGGTTTATCCCACCGGGGGCATGAATGTGCTCAGGAAATTTTATGGCAATCTGTCCATTGGATAACGAGATATCAAGGTCAAGGTTACTTTTAATGTCTTCAATAAGAGAAAATGATCTTGACTTAGATGAACTGCTGCAGAAAACGACAAACATGTCAATAAAAAAAAAAATCAGTTTTAAACTAAAATGGCACTCGGAAAGCCCAAACCTCCACCAAGCTGCCGGTACGAGTACGATTGCCCCCCCACCCCCTCTACGTGTAGCTTGCGCCATCATCCACGTGTATTTTTGTTATGTTGAGATCAGCTGTATGTAGCAGAGCATCGTAAAACACTTCATTCCAACTGGACAGAAACAAAGTAAAACTCACTTAACTTGAAGTCATTCTGATTAAATCTGTAGGAGTTTGTTAAAGTACACGACCTATAAAACAATAAAAATGGGCGAAATTCGCACATTAAATTCAAAATGGCTGACTTCCTGTTGAGTTTTGGGCATACCTTTAAGAGGCTTTTTTGTGCGTCTTTACATGTTACATCTCTCTGCCAAATTTCGTACATGTAGGTGAAACCTGAGCGAGGGGCTCAATTTTTCCAACTTTCTAGGGGGCGCTAGCGAGCCATTTTGCAACAGCCGAGCCTGAGACTTTTAAAATATCAAATTGTTCACTGCGTCTGATAAGTGTGCCAAGTTTCACATGCTAAGGCACTCAAAACGGCGATTAATTTTATGAATAATAATAATAAACATTATAGTTTCTACAGGGCCTTCGCTGGCCCGACGTTGAGTTAAAAAGTGAGCTAAAAAATATTAAAACATTAAAAACTTGTGATTAATTTGTGTTAGTTCATATTGTGTGCTGCCATCTACTGGTCAGACGCTGCCTGCAGTCAGGCACGTTCTTCAATGAAGCACATGCTTCAGCTGAGCACAGACAGGCGAGACAGACAGTGTTGGATACGTGCTGCTGCTGCTCAAAGAGATCCTACACGCTTCTGCCTCGGGGAACATTTGTCTTTAAGTAATATGTGTAAATACTTAGCAAGCCGTTCTTGTGCAGGAATATCATGTTAGTATGTTTTTTATTGTTTTGGTAAAACATGTGCTCTGCTACCTGGCAGTTAGCTGGTTCTGCTCAGGACTGACTGTGTGCTGAAGTTGCTGTGGTTTTTTGAGCTGTGTTCTTTCATACATTACAGAGCGGCTTTATTAGGGCCTTAGCACCGACAACGTCTGGCCAGCGAAGGCCCCTCATGAAACTGTAGTGTTTCTTCTTTTTCTCTCAAATGAATCACCTTTTTGAGGGCCTTCACATGCATTCAGCCTTTGGTAGGAGATGATTGTAGACTATGTTTCCACAGAAAGCTGTCTTAAACTATGCCTAAAATAACATTTTTGTACTTCTATTAATCTGCCTCTCAACTCTATCATTAGTTTCAAATATGGATGTATTTTACCTTTTCTAATTCATAATAACCAGGGCTGTTTGAAAAATGATTAACATCTGATGTGAATAGCAGTCAAGGTTTGAAAAGTCAGTTACAAAATGCATTTATGAGAAATCTCAAATATGATAGCTCATTACTTATCATTGAACTATTGACAGTGAACATGGGATTACAACATCTTCACAAATTACAGGATAAAGAAATGTATGAAGTGCAACAACAGACAGCAACATTTCAAACCGTGTTACAGACTCTTCTGACTTAATTGGGGTCAGAGGTCAACACCTGAAATGGGACTTATGTACAAAGGGCCATTATAAACATGGGCAACCACTGGATTTACTGCAGCACTCTTCAGCCACTTCAGTCCAGCTGGACATAACCCAACCTGATGTGCACGTGTTGCTAAGATTACCACTAGAGAGATTACCACAATGTGACAATAGGGGTTGGGCGATATGGAGAAAGTTCAGTATCATAATATATTTGACCAAATACTTCCATATCGATATTGCGACGATATTGTTGGATTGAACTTGCTTTTATTTGACAAGCATACTTTGTGATGTGCTGTTGTGTGTAGCTGTGTATTGTGTTCTTTCTTGTATGACTGTAGTATGTTTCTTTGTTTTGACCTGCCGAGGGACTACAGATGTGAATTAGCATAAAGCTATAATCTAGTACGGTGCATCGAATGGTAACGATGCACCGTACCAAACGACAACGTTTCTCTCTGCGGAGCCCCGTCACTTCACAAGACACGGGAAACCTCTGCTGGTCTGGAGGAGCTGCAGCAGTTATTTCTGACCAAACGTCCACTGAACATTCACTAGATATTCTCAGAACTAAACTAACTCTTCTGCAGTGTGGAGTGAGCAGCATGCACGTGAGAGGAGGAGAGAGAGAGAGAGAACGAGCCTGGTGTGTGAGTGAAGGCAGGCAGAGGAGCAGAGGAGCAGAGTACAGCAGAGACTCCGGTCCTGGAGACCAAAGCTACGGTCTCCTCCGCGTCCTCCGACCGCGGCCAACACTGTTTAACAGACGGGCTTCACTAGATACAACCAAGAGGTTTTGGTGCTTCACTGGAGTTTGTGTTGGAGTCTGAGTCTGAACAGTGGAGACACACGCGAGCGCTCATGGGACACTGACCAGCAATGATTTATACGTGGAAGAAGTTACAAACAGTCCCTTTAAATAAAATAATACATTTAAAAATTAAAAAAACAATGGTGCTTTCACAAAATATTTACATATTGATATTTTTGATAAATAATCATCAGTAATGTGGATATAATGACGATGAAGTGTGAAAGACAAATAATAGAACAATCTGGTCAATTCAGAAAATTGCACCACTTTCCTGTAATGTATTCTTTAAAGAGAAGACGATATTACAATATCCAAAATCTAAGACGATATCTAGTCTCATATCACGATATCGATATAATATCAATATATTGCCCAACCCTAATGTACAGTAGATGGTTGTGCTCATATGTAGTAGGATTATTGATATTTTGAGTTATAGATAAGTCTCAATAACTGATAGCAGTGTAATGTTTGCATTAATCATATTACTGGTCCAACGGGTTGCTGTTGTTTTCGTTGGTGGGATGGCGTCTACTGGATAACGTGGTCAGGTTCTGCCTACACTGGACTGGGTATGTTCTGATTAAGTGTGGTCACATGAGAAAAATCCAATTTCACGGCCATAAGTAAACACTCGGTCAGTCTGCTGACAACAAAGAGATATTGACGGAGATCAGTGGTGCCTGCTAATTTCATTTCTGAAGGGAGAAGAAATAGTTTACAGATTTAGACATTCTGACCATAAAGTCTCTTTTAAATCCATAAAGTCTGACTCATCACACCGACATGGCGAGATTACACACATTCCTCATTGTAGAGGAATCGTGAATGTATGTGTGTGTGTGTGCGTGTGTGTGTGTGTGTGCATATCTGACTGTTTGACTGAATCAAGGACCCTCCCCTCATCCTGGCCCTCACCCCAAATTAAAGTGACTTGCGAGTAATTAAAAACGTGTGTGTCTGGATGTTGGCCAACTTCATGTTCTATTCATGCAGATTAATACATATTTGCCGTTGCCTGTGGGGGCTGAAAGGCATCTGTCCTTGCCATTAAACATTCATGAGCGTGCAGGACAAAGAGAAAAGAGAGCCATTCAGAGCAGCTCTTTACCCGCTCCTCCTCATATCATCACACATCTTAATGGAGCGCATTAAATCAGAATGGCCAAACAGGGAATTCCACAATGACAATGGCATTCTTCACACCTCTGTTTTAAAGAAAAAAGATCCTTTTTTCAGTGTTACACAAATCTGTGTTGCTCAATGCAGGAATCGTGTTGCAGGTTACTCGTGAAGTCTGCTTCATTTTCTGCATTAGATTGTTTTCTACTGCTATTTATGTCCGAGTTTAGGTGTCAACAAGATGTACAAAATAACATGCTTTAATCATGTTTTTGCGTTAATCAAATCATAAAACATGATTTTTATTTATTGTCTATTTATTTCCCGTCTGAAGCATTAGATTTGTCGTGATAACCTCTGATAATGCTGATAACATTCAAAATAGATGCCTAGTATCCATACAGTATGCCACTCAATACGCTCTTTGACAATGCAGTGCTTTATAAATGACCACTGTTGTCTGTATGTGTCTCTATAGGTGGCTGGAGTGCGTGGGGTCAGTGGGCACAGTGCAGCAGCGAGTGCGGAGGCGGGATTCAAACCCGGACTCGTACCTGTCAGTCACCTCCGGAGGAGTCGTACCTGTGCGAGGGCGTGGTGGAGGAGGGCCGGCCGTGCAACTCCCAGACCTGCACCGGTGAGCTCCTCGTTCTCTGTGTGCGCTTGTACTCACGTTCCTATACATCCATGTCCGTCAGTGAGTTACGCTTTGTGGTTAAATATGATATCAGGTGTGTGCAAAGTGTGTGTTTACCGCTCTTCTTTTCTTTTCTTTTGTAACATTTGTTCATTGGCTTGTGTATCCATCCTCTATAAGTCAGTGCTTTGACTTAGGAGTGCATGTTGGAAAGGGGACTTTGATCGATGAGAAATATTAATGACATGGTCGACCGTTTTCAAGACCATGCATGCACAGTATGTCAAAATCATTACACTCACAAATAGCTAAAAGGACACAGGAAATCAACATCTGAGCTCTATTATGTAGAAGCTGTTTACCGAGAAGCGTTAGTGCTTTTACTGAATTGTTTTCCTGCTTAAAGCATTTGTACAGAACTAGCAGTATGTTTCTGTCTGACAAATAGCTCAAACAGCAGATTGCCATTACTGTAGATGTGTTTATGTGTCTTGTACCAGTTAGTCATGCCATCAGAGGCTTTTGAAAACTCAGATAAACATTATTATACAACAGCTGAAAACATGAAACGAGCACTGCACACATTTACAGCACATCAAAACCGACAGCACAACAAAAGTCCCAAGTTTGGCTGATGCTGTTCTGGGTGACCAATCACGTCACGGTTGTGTCCCAAACATAAGCCATTAATGAAGGACCCTGTGGTTGCTAACCCCCGCCCCCTCCTCCCCCCCGGCCTTGCCTCACCCCCCTTTAGGCAAAGGTCGCCATCTCTCTCGCAGCCAATCGCTTCGTTCGGTGGACAGCCGCAAGCGTGATGACGTAGACAAGCCCCGCAGCGGACAGCAGAGCCCTCAGACAGGTAAGACAACGGGACGCAGAGGGATCCCATGCATCAGTCACTGTGGCAGCTTGGGTGACCACCACACTGTACAACATATATACATAATGACGAGCACAAACACTCACCTCTAATACACACATCTATCAAAATCTCCCAAAGTAGTACCTTGTCCGCAATGGACTAATTCCAACATGGACCCTGACTGAACATAGTGAAATTGTATTTTATGTGAGGTCATAACAGGCCACTGTGCCCTGTCTGGAACACACTATGTCAGATGGAGTCCTCCCTCTCTGTTAAAGTGATACTCCACCCGAAATCAGGAGTAGCAAGCATTCAATCCTCTGTAGGCTGAAAGGAATAGTTCAGCAAACTGGGACGTATGCTTATTCGTCATTTTATGTTTCCAAGAGTTCGATACCGGTCTCATGTCTGGGTGGTTAATATGGAGCTGAAGTCAGGTGTTTAGCCTAGCTTAGCATAATGACATGACAGCCCCAAGCCTGGTTTATGTTCGCCCTAGTGAAGCTGGCGTGAGGTGAGTGCGCCAGAAAATTATGTCATTGCGGCTTTGGCGTGGTGCGCGAAGCCTCCATGAGTTGTCGCGCCGCTTGGTCGTGCAACTCTGAATTTTTGTAACTCTGCACCCGCTGCACGCGCTAAGCTTTTCAGTGCAATTCAATTTCAATTTATTTTATATAGCATCAAATCAGAACAGAAGTTATTTCAAGACACTTTCCATATACAGCAGGTCTAGACCGTACTGTTGAATTTAGAGACCCAACATGAGTATGCACTTTCCTTTACCGGGTTGAATCCTCGGCTCTGGGTGGACGGCCATCCGGTTGGGTCGACATGGACGCCTTGGAGGGAAGACTGGCCGAGCAGGTCGGCCAATACAGACATCTCTACAACTGTTCATTGAGAGACCGCGGGGACAGTCACATTACATGAAATACTTGGAAAGAAATAGGCAACACGCTGGGGAAAGAGGCTTTCTGCTGCAGGCTGTGAAAGAAGATGAGAGATCGTTTTGTAAAAGCTAGAGGAAAGGTCTCATGGAAAGAGAAGTGACTTGAAGGGAAGCAGCGAGAGACGTGAAATGATTTGGACTTGGAGGTCAGCGACAGTAATAGTTACAGTACACAGATGCATTGTTTGGCTGTACGTACAAAGCTTCACTGTGGCAAACAAAACAGCCGGTAGTGACCGTTGTTCACCGAGAAATAGTAACATGTGACTCCCCCTAAAACCACAAATTGGAATTTTTTACTTTTTTTAAGTACTGGTTGAATAAATACGATGCACGTGTTGGCAGGTGCTTTTTTTTTAACTTTGAAAAAAGTCAGACAAGCTGTTTTCTCCCTTTAAGATAACCCAGCTCGGCTAATCACCTCCCGGCTTCAGCTCCGTACTTCATGCACGGGCAAGAGAGCAGTAGGAATCTTATCTAACTCAGGGAAAGAAAGCAAATATGTGTATTCCCCAAAATGTTGAACTATTACTTTATAAGGTGGCTGTAAAACATTAGCGGGCAGCTTCTTCACAGAGCCGAGAGGCTGTGATCAGCTTAGATTCATGTCAGTATGTTTGCCATATTTAACTGTGCAGATGGTATTGCAATGGTGACTTCTCTGGAACCTATTGTGACTGATGTGAATCTAAGCTGACCTACACCCAGAGCTCTTTGGAGAGAAGTGAAGTACAAACCTTTCAAGCCTACAGGGCGTGCAGGTTCGATACCAAGACGTAGATTTTGTGTGAAGTATTACTTTAATTTGCTAATCGATTCCCCCACCTCCTGTTTAGTTCTCTTCTCCCCGCTTCCCCGGCTGCGACTGCCCAATTTTCCCTCATTGGTCAACTGACCCATCAAATCGGCAGGCAGTCGAGCGCCATTGAAAAGATGACTGACATATCCTAAGCCAGTGGCATTCACTTCCCCTGGAAGTCAATGCAAAGGGTATGACATCAGACCCCCACAGATGAAGAAGGACAAGCAGAACAGAAGCTGGGGTCCATTTCAGGGGCCGCCTCCTTTTGAAGGACGCAGTTTGCGAAGATGGGCTGGACCTGCAGCTCCTTTCCAAATCAGATGGTCTACAGAGGGTTGAGGTCTTCTGGCAAGTTCCTATCATTGTCTTTTCAAGTGACCAGCGTGCAATGGTTTGGAATACTGAGGGCCATCAAGGACCACCAGTTATGTCTGCAAATTAAGGCCTCATTCATCAGCCACATTTGGAGGAACCTTTGGAATGAGACAGCCTCATCCACCTGTTTGGAAATATTAGAGGAGACGGCCCCTAAAATGTGGCGTAGCTCGAATCGACCCTTTTATCACACCACAACCCTTCCTCTTTTGGCCACAGAGGCTGCATCCTGCATGATAATTAGTTATGGCCCTCTCCTTTCCTTTTCCTCTTTTTTCTCCCTCTATCCTCCTATCCTTTACCCACCCTACCTCCTCAGTAGACTCAGCTTCAGGTGAGGAGTGGTCAGCGTGGAGTGTGTGTTCTGCCACATGTGGGGAGGGCTGGCAGAGTCGCACTCGTTTCTGTGTGTCCTCCTCCTACAGCACCCAGTGTAGTGGGCCACTGCGCGAGCAGAGACCTTGCAACAACTCTGCTGTTTGTCCAGGTAAGCCCCCCCCTCCCGTCCCTCCCCCCCACTGCCACCTTCCTGCGCTCGCCCAGCCCTCTCCTGGACCCTGCCTCACCCATACAAGACCCCACCTGACTCCCCCTCCTCAGGCACTTAGCAAATCCGTGGGTTGATTTCTAACCTGACTTTGCAGTTTAGAATGACTCCCACTACACTGACAGAGTATTCTCAGGCTCTCCTACATGCAGACAGGCAGGGAGACTCCTCAACTTAGACAGCCTTATTATCCCAGGACAACGGATCGCCATAGATGATCCCAGTAAAGCTAAACAGCAGAGTCATTTCTAATAGTCAGTCCAGCTCAGTGTCTCAGTTCAGGTCTCTCGTGTGGTTTTGGTGTATTAAGGGGGCCTGTCTTTGTCTGTCTATAAATCATACCCTAGCTGCTCTGATTGCAGTGCACGGCGCCTGGGACGAATGGTCACCGTGGAGTTTGTGTTCATCGACCTGTGGCCGAGGTTACAGGTCCCGAACTCGAACCTGCACCCCCCCACAGTTTGGGGGAGATGCCTGCGACGGCCCGGAGAAACAGACCAAATTCTGCAACATAGCTGTCTGTCCAGGTAAGAAACACACTCATTCATTATTTATTAAAAGACATTATGTTATAGTTTAAAAGGGACTCAATGTCAAAATCTGAAATCGATGGTTAACAGTGACACCTGTGTCGGTTAAGTCAACGGAAGTCAGCGTAGTGTCGCACTATGTAGATGCGAGCGAGCATCGGTCAAAACAGTCAAAACACGCGATCAGCCAACTAAGTCGTGGTAGTGGGCTGGTCGTTGTGTTGGCGTCGGAGACACCATTTCTAACCAAACGCTAGCTATGGCTGATCACAGTTAGCCCTGTTACGGAGAATAAATTATTACTATTATTCAGGCGACCAAAATGTTCCAAACTTCCATGAAGTGAAAACACGCTGTGAAAGGGTTAAAGTTCTACGACTCAACACAGCAACCTGTCAATCAGCAGGTAGCCCCGCCCTGAAGCATCCCCTGCTTTATGGTCTATCTGACTCTAAATGGGACCATCATCTACTAAATGAACATCATGCTGTATTGAAGAAGACTTGGACTAGCGATTGAGACCATAAACTCATGTTTACGATGTTTACTGAGGTCATAAATCAAGAGAGAAGTAGAAGCTCATTTTCTCAGAGACTTCTATAGAACCAGAGGAGTCGCCCCCTGCTGGCTGGTAGAGAGAATGCAAGTTCAAGGCACTTTCTTATTTCTCACTCTGTATTTCAAATACACAAAGAATACAAGATGTGTTTTGTCCAAGTACAAATATTCTGTTAGCAGCATGTGGATATGGATAGTGCACTCATGAAATGCAACTATTTGCTTCATCCATAAACTGTTTTTGGTATATAACCCATAATGCACCAAATAAGTGACACCATACTGTCTTTTTTCTGTTTGCCTGTTGTTCGGTGACCCTGGCCACTCAGTGGATGGAGTGTGGAATGAGTGGTCCAGCTGGAGCTCCTGCTCGGCCTCCTGCTCCAATGGGACCACGCAGAGAACCAGGGAGTGTAACGGCCCCTCGTACGGAGGCTCCGAGTGCAGAGGAGAATGGCTGGAGACTGTCGACTGCTTCCTCGGGGAGTGCCCGGGTATGAAAGAGACGGAGCCACAGACACATCCGTATAGTTACTGTGGTCCAAGAATGTAGCTATTCCTTTCTCTTTCACAACAGATTTACTCGAAGCTACCGTTTATAAACTGGGTATTTAATCATACAGAAGTTAACTTGGATCTTTAGAATGGATTTCATTGTAACTTACAGCAGGTCTTTGTCATGTCCCTCTTCCCTTCAATACTGAATCATTCGCCCACAGTCAACCTCCTTTGAACACACAACTGGACAGGGTGTTAGTTCGATGAAGGAAAAGTCTTGGTTATTTTGTTTTTGTAGGCCAACCAGGAAGTTAGATTCGCCCTGGTTTCCCTCCACAGAGAGCCAATGGGATTGTTGTGCGTGTTTTGAAAAATGCTCTGCAGTAATGTATGTTATACCTAATTTGAACTAAATGAACTAGAACATGTAAAAACCCTGATATGGTCTGCATGTCTCTAGGTGTGTGTGTGTGTGTGTGTGTGTGTGTGTGTGTGTGTGTGTGTGTGTGTGTGTGTGTGTGTGTGTGTGTGTGTGTGTTTCCTGAAGTCCTGGCTAACTCTCTCATTGTTGTATGCATTCTGTCAGTGGATGGCAAGTGGCAGCCGTGGTCTTTGTGGTCGGGCTGTTCGAAAACCTGCGGCGGGGCGAGCCAGCAGAGGAACAGGATTTGTTATGGGCCCTTTTTTGGAGGGCAGGCTTGTCCCGGAGAACGAGAAGAGGTCCGGCGCTGCAATGAAAAGAGATGTCCAGGTCAGTGGAAGGGGAACATGCTGTAGGTTGCTTTGTCAGCAGTATTTCTCTACTAGAAATGTTTGGCCCCCTACTGTAACTAATCTTAAGTGATGGTACATTACATGATACTCATTTACTCTCCTTTTGTGAACAGAACCTCACGAAATCTGTGGCGAGGACAGCTTCTCTAACGTTGTATGGAAGATGACTCCAGCTGGGGATACGGCGGCAGTACGCTGTCCTCCCAATGCCATGGGTGAGCTCACACCTACCCATCCATGAGACGCAAATGTCCACTGATGGTATTAGGAGTTAGATTAGAAACACTTTGGTGATTTGGACTCCTGTGTCCTCACACAGGGCTCATCCTGCGCCGCTGCAGCCTGGATGAAGAGGGCATTGCCTACTGGGAGAATCCCACCTATATGAAATGTATTTCCAATGACTATCGCAGTATACAAACGTTGGTGAGTTTTTTATTTTACACTCCTGGTAGCAAAAGAACATATAAAGAGATTAATCATGGCGTTTCTTTAGTATATTTGAATATTATTCTACGGGATATTGTGTCAAAGGTGTTGGGTCACTTATTGAAATCTAACAGAAACCCACTTTCTCTGCTAGACTCGGGAACACTTGTCCAAAGCACAGCGCGGCCTTGTGGGAGATGGAGTTTCCGAGGTGATGACCAAGCTGAGGGTGACATCCAGCGACGGGACCAGCTACAGCGGAGATCTGCTGGCCATCGTGGACGTGCTGAAGAACATGACGGAGATCTTCAGGAGGGCATACTACAGTCCCAGCAGTGCAGACATGAGGGTGAATTGATATATGGCTTCACTGGTAGTCTACTGATGTTAGTAACTAACTATATTACAGTTAAAGGTATAGTGTGTAGCATTCAGGGGGATCTAGTGGCAAATGGGATATAATATTAATAAGTATATTTTCTTTAGTGGATAATCACTCCAATATAAGAATCGTGTAATTGAAAAAAGATTTAATCATTTTTATCTAACAAAATATTGTGCTACAATCCATATTTGTTGGTATTTAGCCTTTCAAAAAAACAATATTCTCACTGCAGAAAACTGCTCGCTTCTTTAATTTGCCAAATCTGTTAAATAGCAATGCACCAAGTGCATGCACACCTGGCTCTTAAAGGGAATGGGAGATTCAGACACTCTGATTGGTTTAATTCTTTTTACGCCCAAAACACGCCTATGATTAATTAAGAGACTAAATTATTACACATTATGAACCATTTAACTAGCAGAAAGTGGAGTCGGACACGCCTTAAATGCACTTGAAGGAACATGTCATCCAACTATATAGCTCTATGGCTCAGAGGAAGAAGAGATACAGCTGCAGGCCTTGACACACACAATACTTGTCATTCATTGTTGGTTGGGGTCTTTTCATGGGATCTGTTGACGAGAAGAACTGTACAGATTATTAGCAGCCTTATCATGGAAACCTGACTTCATGTGAAACAGTTTCTCTCTTGTTTTGCAGAACTTTGTGCAGTCAGTCAGCAATCTGTTGATGGAGGAGAACAGGGAGAGATGGGAGGAAGCACAACTGGTTAGTATTGCCCTCTCACCTCGTCTGTAATTAGCAGAACGGTAATAATAACAATCCTGAAGCTGCAGAACTGATGAGTTAGACTCTGTTACAAAGACGCAGGTGGACAAACAGCCCACCTGTGTCTTTTCAGACTGACAGGTAGAAGGGAGAGGAAGGCTGCTGAAGGACAGAAATATCTATAGCTAATGAGTAACTGAGTCAACGCAAACACCCACTCATCCATCTGCTGCACTCATCCACTCTAGCATCGCTATCTTTGCCTGCATTCAGCCGTCCAGCTGTCCATGCTTTTCTCACCATGCAGGCACCAGAACAATGCCAAACAAGCCAACCTGCTCTCCTCAAAATGAGCACAGTGTCTTCAAATGCAAATAACATGATTTGTGCGTGCAAAAAGAAAAACGTTTGTTCCGTCACTATGAAATGATTATATGATACTGTATTTATATATATATTACTGTGACATGCCAAGAGCTCTTTATTTTCTTATCTAACATGAGCATAATAAATATAATTTAGTATAAACACATCATCACGGTTGATCATTCTTCAGTGTGGCTGTAATGTTTTATATTTCTCAGGGCTCTCAGTCGATTCAAATATTTAATCGTGATTAATCGCACATTTTGTTATCTGTTCAAAATGTACCTCAAAGGGAGATTTGTCAAGTTATTTAATACTCTTATCAACATGTGAGTGGGAAAACATGCTGCTGTATGCAAATGTATGTATATATTTATTATTGGAAATCAATGAACAACACAAAACAATGAGAGATATTGTCCATAAACCCTCACAGGTACTGCATTTAGCATAAAACAATATGCTCATTAAAGACTGGCACCAGAAGCACTTGATAGTATAATAAAGTGTAATTGCACTTATCATTTAGTGCCGATGTACCCCTTAATGTAAACTTTAGCGAACAGTTTGTCTCCTTAACTGAACTTAAACTTGAACTTGTTTCACTTGCTCAACTTGACTGTAAATGAAGCTCATAAATGTGAGGTGTCCTCGCTGTTGTTAAATAATCGTGTCGTGGAGGAGGACTACAGTCTTCCCATTATTCAGGTCCACAGTGCTCGTTATGTGTTGCTCATTCATGTGCATCCCCGGAGTTTTAAAACAAACTGAGACTGAAAACCTTTCGAGTTAATTGCATATCCCCTCATCATCAAAATGAAGAGTTGGCTGTGATGCACAAGATTAATTATTAATGTTGGTCATAGCTGTGTAGAATAAGAAAAGACATGGTGACACTGAGCTGGTGTGACAATGTTCGTCACAGCTTTTCTATAAAAGGTCTTTTGTGTGTGTCTGTATATATATAAATATATATTCAACTGAAATCCATAATCCTTTTTCTTTCATTCTACTTTCATGTGTGTCTGTTTTCTCAGCTGGGGCCGAACATCAAAGAGCTGTTCCGTCTGGTGGAGGACTTTGTGGATGTCATTGGCCTGAGGATGAAAGACTTCCAAGACATGTATGAAGTCACCGATAACCTAGGTCAGCCTTATCTCCATCCAGGAGATTTCCACAGCTATCTCTGCTCATCAAAACAAATACTCTTATCACAGCTTTTCTTTCTCTGAAGATTGATCTTCATATCTACAATGGCAGTACATAAAAGAGATGACATGGGAGGGTGACGTGACGGGGACTCTCGGGTTTACCTACAGCAACCAGTGTTGCATCCAGCAAGAGCTGCATTCCCCGTCAGCCAAGTGTCCACACGCAGGACTCATTATCATATTATCAGACGACTTTAGCTCGTCACAAACATATCGATGTTGGTGTGTACGTTGGCCGATAAGTAACAGGAAATTATAAAAATGCCAGAAAAGCCAGAGATATGTTTGAGGAAATTTAAAATCAATATCACCATTACATAGTTTGTTCACTAGATTATTAAAGATGGCATCTATTGAACAGGCTCTAATATAAACATAAAGAAATGTAATAAAAGAGAAATAAAGGCAAGGCAAGTTTATTCATATAGCGCATATAGCATGTCATACACAAAGGCAACTCAAAGTGCTTTACGTATATAAAAGCAAGATAAAGGAGCACAAATTGCATAAGATAAAAAACAAATAAAAGAATATGAAAGTTAAGTTAAAAGAGAAAAAATTAAAAGAATATTATATTATAAAACAATCAAAAGACAGTAAAGTGCAGCATTTGATCAGTTAAGAAAAGCGTCTGAGAACAGTTTGGTCTTGAGCAGCTTCACCACGTTGCGTTCTGACGGTGGGTACGACGAACAGATGTTTCCCAGTGACCTTCGAGGTCTAGTCGGTGTGTTCTGCTGAAACATATCTGAGAGGTCATTTGGACCGACCCCCCCTGATTTTAAAGGAGTAAGTAATAAATAATGTACATAATGCAACAATATTGTGCATAATGCTACAGTATAAACACAATATTTGTAAGTGAGATTGTGAGATTATAAGAAATTTGAAATATGTACAGATATTTGCATTAAGATGTGCAATATGTAAATGTAAATACAAAATGCTGACAAGTGGGTTCCATTAAGTGGGTTAAATATAAATGCCAGAATTGTATAGATAAGAATTAAATACAAGTATTTCTTGAAATGTACAGTATAAATGAATAATAATAATTATTGCACACATCATCGTACAGTGGCGTTAAGTCAGTGTTGTATATAGCAGCTAGCTGATGGGTGAAATGAGTCCAGGTCCGGTCTGTTGACTCAGAGTGTGAGACACTCAGAGGGAGGAGTTGTAAAGTTTAATGGCCGCAGGCAGGAATGACTTCCTGTGGTGCTCTGCAGCATCCGGCTGGAATGAGTCTTGCAAAAAAAGAAAATGTTAAGTCTCCAAACCCAAACCGAGACAAAGCTCCTCCAGAGCCACAGAGAGGACATTATGCAGCTGTGAACCAACCATGACTAGTAAACGGACCTCCATGTGGAACACCAGTGAGCACTCCTTCAGTCTTTACTTCAGATAAAGGGGATTATTAGTAATAGTTCATTATAGTTGTTTTGTTTTATATATTGTTTCTTATCTCAATTTGATATATTTTAGTTGTGTTTGTGCTGTTTAATTACCGGTACATCTAAAGTCTTCACTTGCATTGTGATATTTGCTGTTAGCGTCACATTAACTTGATTAATTCAATAATTAAATATCTTGCTCAGCATATTTTGCAAGGATCTCTTATTTGGTCTTGAATGACTAAATTAGGTAGCAAGTCTTCAGAAGCTGAAACGTGATTTGTGTTTTAGTGTCGAGTGTTTGACAGCCTCAACTGTAATTAAAAGTTTGTCTATAAACGTAATAGATCTCACAGATATATACGTGAAATGACCATGACCTGTTCACAGCACATTAGGTGATGGTGGCAAAGGAATATGTTAAAATGCTAATGGAAAGTCAATTACGATCCATTATTCATGGCGGACAAACAAATTCCCAGGTTCAACAGAAATGCGTTTTAATCAAAGTCCGCGTCGGGAGTAGGTCGGTGTGGATCGATGGGTCAAACACGGGACACTCACCCAGGAGACCGGTGTTTGTGTCCCGTGTGAAACAACAAGTCAACGCTGACTTCTTTTAAATTACGTTGGCGAAGAACATTAAACTGTTTAACCCAACGACGTAGTTTTGTTACCGAAACCTAACACGGTAAACCATTTAAATGATAGTGGGACGCCATGGTGTCCATAGCAACAAGCATCATTTGATCCCTCAGTAAACTATGCGGCTGTTTGGCTTTGAATATTTCCATTTGGCAAGTAGAACTGGGGTCAGTGGAGAAAGTGTGGACTCGGGACCCGGATCGGTCAGATTGGGTCCTTTGTTTAGTTTTTTTGGAGGTTGGGATTTGCCCACCATCCTTTGTTGTAAATTCAACTAATTTAATATTATTGTATCGAGGCATGGCCCAATCTCTACAGCATCCTATTTCTGTTCCTCCGTATCTGCAGAGAGAACACACCCACGGTAAATATTAGCACTCCCCAGGCAGCAGGTCAAGCAAATCCACATTCATAACTACCTGCTGTCTCCTTCCACTGCCCAGTGACTGTAAACACTCTATTTCTCTCAAATAGGGGGGAAAACATGTAGTGTAGTCATCACAGAGGCTCCGCTGCTCTCTGTGACCTCCAGATAAAAACGAGGCAGAGTTTGAGTTTAGTCAAGGGAGAATATGTGGGAATTGGGGCCAGATGAGAGGTCCTGTTTATAGCGGTGCCACCTCGCTGTCTAGAGCCAAACAGCCGCCCACACCAGCAGCGTAGCTCCCCTTGGGGCGGCTGACCTCCTCTTCCTCCCACACCTCCAACGTAAGCAACGCCGCACACATCATCTGCCAGCATATAGTTAGATCACACTTACTTCCTCTAAACTTATCAAAGTAGTCGGTTGTATAGGATGAGGGGATTTGACTCATACTTCATCTGCTTAGTGCTTATTTGTTTTGCTTATTTTTCCGTTAATAAACATATTGTTTATTCATTTTCATAGGAGATCAATAAATATATATATTAATTTATAAAATTAAACGAGGTCTTTAAGGGTGACTGACTTAAATGGTGCATCAAAACACCTGCATGTTGTCTATGTTAGCCCACATGCATGTTATCTGGACAGACAGACGGACAGAACAATCACTGAATACTAAATCAAATTTAGCATTTCTTGGTAGTGATATATGACATTCAACCAACTGGGCAAACCAGGCGATTGCCCCGGGGCTCCAGAACTCCATGCCCCCCAAAGCCCCTGGTTTATGCTGATTTAATTGAACATTTGGTAACACTTTCTATGACGCCCATGTCTATAATGCATTATAATAATATAATAAAATAATATATATATAATGTGTTATTATCTGCTAATAGCATATTACAATTATAGTTATAAGCACTCATACATTTTCATTATATCATTTATTTATTACTTTATCTATACGTTATTTTTATTTAACCATTATAATGCATTGTAATGTGATTAGAAGTTACTCTAAGTGGTCAATGTTTGCTTTAAGTGAAGCTGTGTGTTGTTCTTGTATAGATTTAATGATATTTTTCACTTAGAATGGTATCACAATGGAAATTATATCATTGCAAAAAAAACATATATATATATATATATATATATATATATATGATACTTGACCTTATCAGTCATTATAAAATGCTTTATAATGTGTTTTGAATATTGTTTTAAAGCATTATGAATATGTATGAGCTCTCATTTGGGCTGTCAATCAATTTAAATATTTAATTATGATTAATAGCATGATGGTCCGTAGTTAATCGTGATTAATTGCAAATTGATCGCACATTTTTATCTGTTCAAAATGAACCTTAAAGGGAGATTTGTCAAGTATTTAATATCCTCTCAACATGGGAGTGGACAAATATTCTGCTTTATGCAAATGTATGTATCTATTTATTATTGGAAATCAATTAACAACACAAAACAATGACAGATATTGTCCAGAAACCCTCACAGGTACTGCATTTAGCATAAAAGAAATATGCTCAAATCAAAGTATGGGGCATGTCTGTAAAGGGGAGACTCGTGGGTACACATAGAACCCATTTACATTCACAGATCCTGAGGTCAGAGGTCAAGGGACCCCTTTTGAAAGAGGCCATGCCAGTGTTTCCTCACCGAAATGTAGCGCAAGTTTGGAGCATTATTTAGCCTCCTTTGTGATAAACTAGCATGACGGGGTTGGTGCCGATGGATTCATTAAGCTTTTCTAGTTTCTATATGATGACAGTATCTTATCTTCACTGTAGCTTTAAAACTGAGTCGCTTTGACCTAAAAGCCGCAGATTGCAATAATGTGTCAAAGACATTAGTGGCATTAAAACAAATGATCATGAACACGTTATTATGGCGTTAACTTTGACAGCCCTAGTTAGAACAAATAAGTATATAAGTATGTTTTGTAATGCTTTATAGACATGGGTGTCATAGAAAGTGTTACCATGTTTCTTTAGGAGTATGCCCTGCTATGCACAATACCAACAAGATAAGAGCTTTAAGGTGGGTCCTGTTTTACCGTCTGACTTTGAGTCCCTGTCTTAAGGAGGGTCATCATGTCACAATCTAGTTTTAAGACCTTCATTATTTTAGTTTCATGTCTATATTTTGTACATTCTTTAATGTTTTTAATCTCACAGCTGACCTGAGACCAGATATTATGACAGTGTGGAAAAAGCAGAGAGTGGAAGGAGAGGTGTCTGATAGGGGCCCAGCAGATAATCTCCGCCCCTCTGGGGCCCTTCAGCACGTTCATCCGACCAGGCCGGCATTAGACAGACTAAACAGATATACATTTTCCATTAACGTATGCTTCACTGCTTATATTGTCTAACTTATTGTGTAGCAGTTTTACTTTGATAAGTTGTTTTCTATGTTAATTTGTATACAGGACCACTGGTCAGGTCAGGTCGATTTAATTTATACAGATTCATACAATCTCTACAGCGTATGGCACCCTCTATCTATATACCCACGATTTAAAATGAAAAGAAAACTAAATAATTCAGAAAATTTGAACATTAAAAATTCATGACTTTAGAAGACAATAACACTCAGAGTTAAATTCCAGTAAAACAAATTGCTTATGTATTATTTATTAATGATTTAGCGCTCAATGCGCTCCATCAGGACTGTGTGTGGGTGTGTGCTGTGTGTGATTGACAGTGACCTGGCAACATGAGCGAGCAACCCCACAGAGAAGAAACTTCCACGCTTAAATCCCCACGATTGTTATCACATTGAATCATGTTCTCACATTCTGATTTAAATTGTTAAAATTGTGTTTAGACAGAAGTAGCAGCAGTACGGAGAAACAGAATGTAAATATTGATTAAAGGTCCCGTATCGTGCTCATTTTCAGGTTCAGACTTGTATTTTGGGTTTCTTCTAGAACATGTTTACATGCTGTAATGTTAAAAAAAAACTTTATTTTTCTCATACTGTCTGCCTGAATATACCTGTATTCACCCTCTGTCTGAAACGCTCCGTTTTAGTGCATTTTAACAGAAATGCATTGCTAGGCAACGGCTTGGGTCCATGTTTACTTCCTGTCAGCTGATGTCATTCACATACACGGCAACAGGAAATAAACTGGGACACATTTAGAATGTTTACGTTTAAAACTGTGTAATGATCTAAATATTGTATATTTGTGACATCACAAATGGACAGAAATCGGCTTGTTTCAAACACACAATTTCTGAATATGGGCTGTGTGTCTTTCTCCGTATATTGAGCGTTTTGTTTAACAGTATTTATCCAGCACTTAAACCTGCTTTATAATATAAAAGACATGAAAATCTCACTTTTTACAAAATGGGACCTTTAAAATAATAAGTGAAAGTTTCACCATTTCTATGTTACAGTTTTGAGCGTCCACAAGCGTCCAGTGGTGGGTCATGCCGACATCAGCTTCCCTATGAAGGGCTGGAGGGGCATGGTGGACTGGGCCCGCAGCTCTGAGGACAGAGTCACCATCCCCAAGAACATCCTGTCTACTGGCAAGCCAGGTGAGAGCTGCATCCCACTGAGACATAACAGACGACAAGACAAACGCGTATTCTGTCGGCATTCATGTAATGTTTGAAAATAATAATGAGTCTCTTGTATTATTTATAAATGTGTCTTTTGAGAGCGAAACATGTTCCCCCAAAAACTGATTACAGCAGGCCTGTCTGCCTTCTGCTTCTCATTCAAGAATGTGTGTGTGTGTGTGTGTGTGTGTGTGTGTGTGTGTGTGTGTGTGTGTGTGTGTGTGTGTGTGTGTGTGTGTGTGTGTGTGTGTGTGTTTGGTTGGGAGGGGGTAGTCAAGACAAAAAAAAAACAGGAATTGATTTATAAAACTGTGTTTACTGCCATTAATCTGCAAAAGCAAAGCGCCCCGCTCAGACAAATGCACGCAGAGACGGCTGTATTTAATGTTGAAAATAAAACATGCAGGAGAATAACAACATCATTTTCCATCACCCCACTGTTCAGCAGCTGTACAACAAAAAGCCTCCGTCGTCTTCAATAAGGCCAGGGTTAGTTCCATAAAATGTTAATACGAAGTCCATCTGTCTTAATAATTCGTTGGTGCCGGATTGCAACCAGGAGCATTTACACACGTACTTATTTGTTACTTATAGACAAAGAGGAATTATACGACTCCGTGGTCTCACAGCAGGAACAAACTGAGAATACAATAACAACAACGTGTGTCTGGAAATATTAACACTTTTTATAAATGGTAAATTGATAGTTAATTAAACTTAGTTAATAGTTATTTCACTGTTAACAAACAATGACATGATAATTAATGTTTTCTAATTATTAGTAATGCTATAATATCTGTTATTTTATCATTATTTTGTGTAATATGAAATAATGATATTATTTTATCGTAGCTAATAAGAGATAATAACAATTCTGATTACTGATTATATTGTTGCACACATTATAACATTTTATATACTATATTAAGTATTTGTTAGTGATTCCCAAATGATTTGTTTTGTAAGAAATTGTTTGTAAAACATTGAAAAACATTATATAGATATTATTATTATTAACCATTGACTAAGTATTAACTATCTGTCTAAATAATGTTCATAAATGCTTTACAAAGTAAAAAAAAAAAAAAGTCCAGAGAGATGAATAAGGGCTACAAATGATTAGACACCATTGGTGGTACACATATGGAAAAACATTGTCATTGAATTTAATGTGGAGTTTATAGCATCATCCCGTATCAATATTCATGTTGGTGCATCATGAACATTATTAAGAGGAGCACCAGCTGAGCTCTAGTCTCCCGTCTGCAGGCAGGTGTTGGGTACAGTGTTTTCAGTAGCAGTACGGTTATTTGTCAGTCAGGATGTTTTCGACCATTAAAGACAGCCCCGTACCGCTAGCATGCTAATGAGGCCGTCACTCCTAATCAGGAGTCAACAGGAGCCAATCAGGACCAATTAGAGGCAATTTCCTCCCCAGCTGGGAGACGTGTCTCCACGGTGGCAATGTCACACCAGCAGCCAGCCCTCTTTATGCATACAGCCTGGACGTGCTTACATGGATTAAAACGTCTCTCTGATGCCTTGTTTACACTGATTGACTGGTCGCTTCTCATATCTCTAGGAATATTAGGAAAGAAGCATTTTTCTTCAAATAAACAAACCAAACAGATGGTTTGCTTTGCAGGCTACAAAAGAACGGAGAGAAATGCGTTTTGTTTAATGCTTCTGAAAATTTAATGAAACGGCGTTACACAGGCCAAATTCGATTTGCCTCCTCTTTGCAGCGTGCAAACATGCAACAGAACAACAATCACCTCCAATTAAACTCACTGAGGGAAAGAACCGGGTTCAACTTTAGTTGCAGCTTGGTTTGTTTTTAACTCCCTGAGACCCGCGATCCCGACTGACTTTACTGTCTTACTGTCAGAGGCTGCAGCAGCTTCAGTTTGAAGCTAGAGTCGAGGTACAAATATACACTCACCGGCCACTTTATGAGGTACAGCTTGCTAGTACCGGGTGGTCTTCATCTGCTTCAAGGTTGGACGTGTTGTGCGTTCAGAGATGGTATTCTGCATACCTTGGTTGAGTGGTTATTTGAGTTCCTGTTGCCTTTCTATCATCTTCAACCACTCTGCCCATTCTCCTCTGACCTCTGACATCAACAAGGCATTTCCGTCCACATCCCGCTCACTGGATCTGTTTTCTTGTTGGGACCGTTCTCTGTAAACCCTAGAGATGGTTGTGGTGAAAATCCCAGTAGATCAGCAGTTTAATACTCAGACCAGCCCGTCTGGCACCAACAACCATGCCACGTTCAAAGTCACTTCAATCCCCTTTCTTCCCCATTCTGATGCTCGGTTTGAACTTCAGCGAGTCGTCTTCACCACCTCTAGATGATGTAATGCATTGAGTTGCTGCCATGTGATTGGCTGATTAGCTATTTGTGTTAACAAGCAATTGAACAGGTGTGCCTAATAAAGTGGCCGGTGAGTGTATGAAACTAGAAAACCATAAAATCCACTGGTACCAACCATGTCATGTCAGAAGGTATCCAAAGTTATGCTAAATTCTGGCGAGGAAAAACTGGCATGGTCATTTTCAAAGAGGTCCATGTGCATGTGCATCCTCGTGCAAGTGCACAAGATAAACAAGACGGGACCCACTCGTAGAAAACACAGCTCCATAGCGCTACGAGAGGTCAGAAACTCCACCAGAAACCTTTAAGGGGCTGACAGTTAAACTGTGCTACATGCTCCTCAATAAGCAGGAAGCAGCAGACACCCTGCCTCCACATGCAGTTATCTCATGTTCTGTTCCCCCTGCAATAACTAGAACATAATGAAATAAACAAGTCAAATGATTTTCTAAATTCCTATCTGTATTTTTAGTTTTAACTTCACCTCACATTCGGTTGTTGTTTAAAACATTAAGAAGCAGCGTGAGCAGAAATACAGCAAAAGTTCATGATCAAAATAATATCTGACAGAGTAGAAAGACGCAAGTTAAATTTGTATGATGTTTGTTGCGTTGGTGGTATTGTGAGTTACTGTGAGGAGGTAATGGAGTATATTAGGTAGGCACAAGTGCACACTCGCTTTTAAAGGGTTTTCTAGTCCACTTCCTCTCACCACTTACTGGTTGAGAAGAGCCCCCATTGTGGAAAATCCTCCTCGCAAACTGAAGTGTGTTGAAGCAGGAATTAGACCGAGCCATGTAATGTGTTTCAGGCTTTATGCTTGTGTCGTGGAATTTAGCTTTGCCTGCTCATTACATGTGTGAAGCCTGTGAGTAAAGACACTTAATGCATGACTGCATGCATGTGCACATTCACACACAACATATGCCAAACAAACATTCAGTGCACACACCATGTATTGTACATGGACACATAGTTGGCTATGAACTGTTTCACTTCTCTCACACAGACACATAACTTATTGAATCGCTGGTTAAAGTCCCTCCAGGCTCGCTCTTGTTGGGCACAGACAATCTGGCTGAGCATATTGGACGGGCCAGCCAAAGAGTGGATGAGCAGGACACATAATACTTCATCCTCCTCACACGCACACGCACACACACACACACACACACACACACACACACACACACACACACACACACACACACATCTTGCTTGGTTCCCCCCTGATGCCCATGGGAGCTCAGCTGTTGCCTGGGAGCTACAGCCTCTGCCTGCCGCCTGGCACACTGCTATGTGCTCTGAGGCTGCCATGTAGTGTGCTGGAGCAGAAGAGCTGGATGTCTTCAGATGGCCCGGCAGATGGAGTTGTGTTTTTTTCGCCTTTGACACCGCAGCCGGAAAGAGAAGGCTTCTCGCCCCGGGGCTGTCTGTGCCTTTATGTAGTCCAGCAGTCAAGTTTTGACAGATTTCTTCCGACGCTGGCACCGCTCGGTAGTCTCTTGATTGGGGGGGGGGGCTCACCCACGGAGAGCTGCAGCCACATGTAGAGCACAGATCAATATCAGCCAATAGATCTAGTCCTACTGGAAGTACTGTTGGTGTTTTGTGATTGTGACTGATCACCATTCCAAAGGATGGGTTCTGAACTGGGTCAGAGGTGCGTGTGTTCAGGTTGGTGACCCAGGCTGATGTAGACCCTCTGACTCATTCAACTTCAAACTGTCACTTCTTTCATTCTTCTAGAGGAAAAACAAGGTTATTTCACTGTCTTCACAAAGTGTTTCGGGTTTTTAAGTTTAACCTGCAGTAGGCAGAATATTTTTGGCATCATTGGGCAAAAAAATCCATAATAACCTTTCAGCATGTTGTAATTCAAGTGTTCTGACAGAAAACTAGACTCCTGCTCCTCCTCATGGCTCTGTTTTCAGGCTTTAGAACATCCAGCCCGTGACGGGAGACTTTGACCAATCACAGGTCATTTCAGAGAGAGAGAGCGTTCCTATTGGCTGTTCATTCAACGGAGGCAGCTGTCAATCACTCGCGAACTCGAAACTCGAACACTAGGCAGCGCTGATCAAATATGAATCAATGTTCTGTTACTCTAATGCCTATTTCTCTCCTCAGATGTGTTCAGCATCATCTTGTAGTTCACTGTTTAGCTGTAAGATGAGAATGTTTGTTCCGGCTGGTGGGCGGTGCTTAACTGATCTCAACATGGCGGCCGGGTTGCCACGGACAAATAGTGCTGCTGCCATTTTTGACAAAAAACGCAGATGAGTCTTTGGCCATGGATGTATAAAGACATGTCTGTAAATCGCCCGGACCTCGCCACACCGTGGACAAAGGGCTCGCTGTGCCCTCTCTCCCCGCCGGGGGAGGCTCCCTGTTCCCGGGGCGACGGCCTACCGCGTCGTGCCGCCAGATCGGGGTTCGGCCCAAGTAAATGTTGCGGCGATGTTCGCAACCCACCCGACCCGTCTTGAAACACGGACCAAGGAGTCTAACGCGCGTGCGAGTCAGAGGGTGCAAGCAAAACACCGTGACGCAATGAAAGTGAAGGCCGGCGTGCGCTGGCTGAGGTGGGATCCCGGCCCAGTGGAGTCGGGCGCACCACCGTAAAGTGGTATCGGTGCCGTTGTATCAGAGCCGTTTTGCGAGTGCGAATACGAGTACATGAGCACAGTATCAGACCCGAAACACGAGACTGGTATCGGTATCGGTGCATCCCTAACTGTAACTATATTAAAATGGGGTAGAAGGGTTCTTCATGTTGAATGGTGTCCACTTCATGCACACAACAGTAGATGTTGTCATCAATCAACATGTAAACCCACATTAGAACCAGGGTCCTCAGCTGATCCAGGTTTGTTCCAGAGGCTTAGAGGAAGAATCTCAAACTAGTAGTTGTTGTTCTTGTGGTTGAAAACAGTGGTAAGCTGGAGCTGTTACTGCAGGGTGAGGGCAGTGTCAGGCTGGGCTGCTACTAGCTGTCACTATGGAGATTATGGAAATTATTTTTCAGTTGGGCGTCCATGTATCTGTGCATGCATTTATCTGTGTGTGTGTGTGTGTGTGTGTGTGTGTGTGTGTGTGTGTGTGTGTGTGTGTGTGTGTGTGTGTGTGTGTGTGTGTGTGTGTGTGTGTGTCTGTTTCTCTCCCATCACAGATGCAGACGAGTCCTCGACGTTTGTAACCGGCATCGTTTTGTACAGAAACCTGGGCAGCATTCTGAGTCTGCAGAGGTAAGACTGCTGCTGACTGCTTTACAACTGGAAGATTAGAAAGCTTTGTTGATTGTTAGGCAAGATTCCCTCTGGTTATGAAACTCCATTAATATCAGAGGAATATAGAGGGTGGATTGAGTCATTTAAAGCCAGGGAACACTAATGTAACCAACGTTTGGTTCAGGGCACCAAGGCACTGGGAGCGGTACACGTAATACTGCATCAGAATAGATTTGATCTTTTGATGTATAGGCTCCATTAGTAGTACAATAAGGGCTACAAGGAAAACATTAAAGGGACTGTATGTAACACATATACATTACTGCCAATGTGTGGACAGGCTGTAACCTAAAAAGAAAATTTGACCTTCCACGACTCTCTGGGTTTCCTCTATCAGCCTGCTTTACTGTGAAGAACCCGGGACTGTCTGTAGCAGAGTACAGCAGAGACTCCGGTCCTGGAGACCAAAGCTACGGTCTCCCCCGCGTCCTCCGACCGCGGCCAACACTGTTTAACAGACGGGCTTCACTAGAGTCAACCAAGAGGTTTTGGTGAGGCACTGGAGTTTGTGCTGGAGTCTGAGATTGAACAGCAGAGACACACACGAGCGAGCATGGGACACCAACCCTCAATGATTTATACGTGGAAGAAGTTCCAAACAGTCCCTTTAAGTGTCCAGCTCTGCTTCTTGTTTACACCGGCACATGCATGCCCAGTGTACGCGAATGGTCATGTGATCTTCAGGCGTGGTATTATGGATGGAGATCGTTTTCAGAACGGTGAGGATGTAGCCTTAGATCACAAACTAATTGACAACAATGATTATGCAATATTGGATTGTGTACAACATCCTTTATTAAACCAGCTACATGTTGAAATGTGTTCTCTGATGCTGAGGAACTGTTGAGCCGTGTTCCTGGTTCTACTACAGAACCGTGTTCAGTGTTGTGGGTTGTCAGAGCAGAGTCGGGGCAGTTAACATCAGCGCTGCCGTGAATGTTCCCGGTTCAATGAAAACAAGGACTTGATGCTGAGGCAGCAGCACACCAGCAGTGGGTGGCCTCATGTATGTCTTTTCATCTCTGTGAGTAAAGGGATTTGTTGGAGGAAGTCGCTGCTTGTGTGATTATTAACATACATTTTAACACAGCAGTGAACATGTGGTTGTGTGTGCGCGTACTGGAATACATGCACACTTCTGTGAGTCCCAGCCTGTTGTCTATGACTGGTTGTGTCGGTGAGGAGCTCCCCCACTATGATAATGTGGTAAAAGCACATAATGAAGCGGTACCATACGGAAACAGGGGAATGAAGCAGACCATCACTCTCACCAGTCCTCCCACGTTTGTTCTTAATCTTTGGATTGCTGCTGCTGCTCTCCATATTTCTCAGCTCCACTTCACTCTTTTTTTTGTTTTCATCCCTGTTTCCTCTCCTCTCCTTTTCTGCATTTGATTCCCCCCCTCCAGGAAAAAAAGAGATGAGTTTGAGGCAAGAGACTAGATGACACAAACATTTAAGTTGACTGATTGTGTTTTGAAATGGTGAGAGGGCGATTGTGCGTACAGGATACAGTGATGATGTGAGGAACTGGGAAACGGAGCATGGGCTGTTGAACATGTTTGGCCGACTGGAAGCTTTCGGTGTCAGTACTTCCAGGAGCAATTCACTTTTTCCCCCCCGATTGTCTCATTCCACATGATTGATAGTACCTATGAAAAGTAGAAATTGTAATGCATACTAAACAGGCAGGGAGAATGTAAAATACAATGCCCCAAAAATGTTATGAGATAAGCTATTGGAAAACAAAGTGGAGCGCTTCAGATGCTCCTCAAACTCTTCAGGGTCTGCTCGGCAGGTAGGATTACATGTTGGCTCTGGAGCACAAAGATTCATCAGAAGCAGATGAGTCAGTAATCTATTACACATGTTGTTGTTGATGAAACACTTGAGGTGATTGTGATGGTCATTCATAATGTGCTGTCAATATGCAGGGTCGGCGCCAGAGTGTTAGGGGCAGACGGGCTATCAGCTTTGACGGGGGGGGGGGCATTTTACCCACCTCATATAGCCTTTATTAAGTGTGTATTTAACATTACCATGTTTCATGAAAGAAATAAACTGACAGAGAGGTGTATACATACCGTCGCTTATGCGCACAGGCGCGCACGCAGATACATGCTGTTATGTCCACAAAAACAGGTTATAAACTAACACCGTGTCCTAACTGGATCGCACATTGGACGCTCTCTGTCCACACTGAATCCGTTAAATCTGCACTTCTGTTACGTCATGTAAACAAACTACGTACATATCAGCTGTGAGCTCCAGATCAGACTGGAGATGTAACCACTTCAAAGATGGGTTAGTTGTTATCGTCCTGCGTTTGTACACTACTTTTTAAACAGAAAACACACTTTTATATTGTGATATTTACTGGAAATAACATACAATATATCTAGCGATCTTCTCCAGCCAGCTGCCACCTTATTATGGTTTCTTTAGTGAAATGAAAATGTGGACTGGAGTACGGATCATGTGGACTCGGGTACGGTTGGCATCAAGTGTGAAAGCAGACCAAAACACGGAAGTGGACCGCTATTTAACGCGAGTAACGTTAGCAGTCAGCGAGTAGTTTTGAAAGGTCAGGCTTTTTTCAACACCGCTGATCTCCTCCGAAATCTGTAGACATAAAACTGTTTCACATCTACTGTATGTCTGAATCTGCGCACAACATGCAACTGCAAGAACTGCACGGTCGTGGGTGATACAGCAGGAAGGCCAGCCAGAGGCTCCTTAAAATATAAACAATAGGCGATGGGGTTGAGTGATGGTTGTTGTTTTATTTAGCTGTTTTAATGGTCCGTCTGCAAAGAACGAGAGACGCTCAGCTGCTCAGCGAGCAGAGAGAGAGACGGGGTGGGGGGGAGACAACGTGTAGAGTCGGCATATTATTTGGCAAAACCAGAGTTGGTGATTGTTGGAAAGACTAACGACGACAGTTTTGGTGAGTTTTATTTAATTTCTGTCCAGTTTGAATGAAGTGTTTTACGATGCTCCGCCACTAGAACAGCTGATCTCAACATAAACTAATACACGTGGATGATGACGCAAAGGTACTCGGGTACGGAACAACTTCACTAATGTGGAAGCTGAGCGGAGAGGGGGGGCAATCGTACTCAGGCACGGTACGGATCAATCGTACCTAATGTGAAAACACCCTTAAACTCAGAGGATGAGTCCATATATGACTTTGGTGTTTTCTGACATTTCATTTAGCGCCACCAGCAGGTCAACATTATGTGAAATATGTAATCAATCTACCCAAAAGGATTAGCTCAACAATTTGTACAGACATTTATGGCTCCCAAATTCTGTATGGTAGTTCAGTGATTCTCAAAGTGGGGGTCCGTGTCCCCTGTCAGGGGGGCAAAATAATTATGAAACTGTGTTGTATCATTAAAAAGTGCATAACTACAGATGGGGAGCATTTGCATCAATAAAACAAGCATATGTCCATTACTCCCCCACGTTAGCTGTGGGTCAATAGAAACTCTGGTATGATTGTGACACACAGCAATAAGTTCATTATTTTTAAGTTGAAGCACTTAGACTGTCTAAATGTCTGGATTTATCAGCGCTATGCCAGTCTTGCTACTGTTCATTATCTGAAAGCTTTTAAGATCAATTACTTGAATGTGGGCTATAAATGCTGTCACGTTGAGTCCAAATGCAATTTGAATAAAATGACCCTCTGATTAAAAGTATATAAGTGGTATTAACATTCAATAACATTGCTAATTTCCCCGCTGTGGGACGAATAAAGGATCATCTCATTTTATCTTCACACGATTCAAATTGAAATGTGTTTATCACTGTGAAACACGTCTGAAGTATTGAGCTTGAAACATTTTACAATACAAATAGTTTCAATGGCATAAGAGTACAAACGGTAGTAAGCATGTTATCATCAGTTATAATCAGTGTTACCATTAAGAGGGGGACCCTGGACCCAAACAGTTTGAGAACCCCCGTCCTAGTGATATGGCAGATTGACATTGTCTGTGTAGTCTATGTTTTATGTCAATTATAGGATGGATTACCATGAAGTTCACAGTCATGGTCCCAGTGGGATGAATCCTAATAATGTTGATTGCCAGCAGGTCAAAGTTTGAACTCATCCAGTGAAATGTCCACTAGGGTTACAATGATCAGCAATTTTGAAACAGATATTCATTCAAGACAATAATGACTTGCGGGATCCTCTGACTTTTCAACTAGCACCATAGATAGAGAGAGAGAGAGAGAGAGAGAGAGAGAGAGAGAGAGAGAGAGAGACAACAATGCACCATCAGTTAAGAAAATTACATAATATAAAAGTGAGTCTTAAGAAGAGATTTAAAGGAAGACACTGAGTTTGCCTGCCTGAGATCCTCAGGTAGGGAGTTCCGCAGCTGATGGGCTCGGATGGCAAAAGCCCGGTTGGTCACTTTTGTTTACAAGTTTAGATTTTGGAACTGTCAGTACGGCCCCGCCAGAGGATCTCCAGCATCGATCAGGCTCATAGGGAGTCAGAAAATCACCAATATAGTCAGGAGCCAGACCATTCAAAGCTTTAAAATCACTTCTAAAACTCACAGGTAACCAGTGAAGGGCAGCAAGGATCGGTGTGATGTGGTCACTTCTCTTGGTACGAGACTATACAGTCTCCAGATTAGCCTCTGATGTGTGTTTCCTTCTCCCTCTAGAAACAGCACAGTCCTCAACTCCAAGGTGTTGTCGGTGACCATCAAGCCCACGCCCGCCTCCCTGTCTGCTCCAGTCGTGGTTGAGTTCTCTCACCTGTACAACGTGAATGACTTTTGTCTTTAAGCAATTTCAAGATATTTAGCCATTATAATATTAAGTTGTATTGCCGGTACTCTTTCATGATCACGTGTTTTTGTTTTCTGTTTGCCGTCCATCAGGGCACCACCAACCAGACCTGTATATCCTGGGACGAGAGCGACAGGTGAGATCCGCCATAATGTTGATTTATCATCTGACAATGCTTGCACCCTAACCTGCTAATGTGTGGACCTGCGTTGATATGACTATGCTCTATTCAACATGTTACATTATGTGATGTAGTGAACATTGTAAACTTTAAGGCCCTTTAGCCGAGCATCAGGCACATTTTGAACATCTTCATTGATATTTTAGGGTTAATAAACAATAATATGTTCAAATAATGTCATAGCAGGTTAATTTACCCCTCAGACAACCAGTCAAACTGCATCACTGTAGCAGGTGAGGCTGACACTGGGTTGTCATGCTACTCGTAAACCCACACAAACGGTGTGTTCCAATCCACGTACTTCCTGAAGCACACTTCAATGTAGTGCACTGTGTGCACTCTGTACTCACTTGAGTAGTGTGTACATTTCAACGGGGTAGGGTCGTCTCAAATCGAATACTCTGCGGCGCACTTACCGGATATGACGATCGCAACATTTCACCGCGGCTTGCTACCCGCCAAAATATCTTCTTGTTCTTCAGGGTTTTACGGCAGCTGGCATCCTTTGTGTTGCTGCTGCCTCCTTCAGGTTTTACCCGTCCACTACCCGCCAAAATATCTGCCTGCTTTGTTGAAGAAAAAAATGAAAGCAGAGTGGAGATTAGGTTTCCAACGTCGTCGCCTACGATGTGTCCTCCTGTTGGCTGAAAATGCACCGGTATGTTTACGTATTGTTTTATTCTGTTATCTACGTCTGTTAGTGTAGTGGTCGTGGCTACGCCCTTTCCGCTACGTAGCCAAGATGGCGACAATTGAGTGTGGAAAGTGTCCAGCGTTCCACACTCAACGATCTGACCGTTTTGAGTACAACATCCGGGTACTTTGAGTGCACTGCATTTTGCCGTACTTCCGAGTGTGAACGCACTGATGCACTCAAAGTAGTAGGTGTAAGTACAGAAGTATGCGGATTGGAACACACTCAAAGTCTACAGAACATCCCGGTACTCCAAAGTGGATGTTTTTAGAGACGCCGTGTTCCCTCTGGAAGTTCCACAGATGGCCAGTGGTTTGTTTTTTTTATCTTGACAAAGTCAGTGCTGTGCTCCCCAGTGAAAGGTGCTGAGTGTGTTGGACAGTTCCGCAGCTCCTGTCTAGGAAAACGCTAACCCCCACGCTATCACTGCTACGACACTGATGCAGCATGTGGAAAATTAAAAGTGTCGCTCACAGCTTTCCTCCCCCTCCCAGCCCACGCACACACATCAACATGTACCATAGAGTGATAGAGAGCAGTTCAGAGAGAGAGAGAGAGAGAGAGAGGGCATGGATGGCAGGATGGAGAAGAAGTAAAACAATAAATATTAAACAGTTAGGTTGCGCTGCCTCTGTGGCCAGATTTAAAGCACCACTCATTTGCTCCTTGCTCTCAAGTGCCCTTTTTTTTTTTAAGACTAGAAAATAAATGTGAGCATGTTAGAGTGAGCATTGAGCGAGGGAACGAGTGAAGGAGAAAGAAGGAGGCAAACATTCGGCAGCCTTATTGCAATGCAGGTTTGGACATTTGCATTTAGATGGGTACGTACACTTGTGTTGCAGAGACGAAAAGCAGAACATTCATGGCTTCCGTCAAAGGATTAAAAGAAGTTTGGCTTGGCACATACAGACCGAGAGGGAAACAGAGAGATGGGTGTGATTTGGGAAAAAAGTTTGGAATATTAAGGAATGTAATATATGTTATTATGATAACCTGCCCTAACAATGAAAAACTAAAGCTTCAAAGTGACAGTTGAAACAACATCCACAGTCATTCCTACTTAATTGTGACTACCATGAACTCTTGAATGAAGGCTTTATGTTCCTCAGCTGCAGAGAGAACCAGGCCTTCATTTGAAGGCTTATATTAATGTTCACTAAGTAATTGCAATTGGTTCTAATTATTTTTTTTTCCATTCATAAAACTCAACTACGGAGGACGGAACCTGACAAAATAAAAAATAAATCGATAAATAAATGACTGGATAGGTAAATAAATAAATATGTATCTATAACTATCAATTTATGTCACATTATCAATGAATTAATGGCTATATATATATTTTTGAATTACATTTAATGACATAATTATTTATTTATTGAGTCATTTATTTATTTAATTGATTAATTAATATTTTTTTATTTTGGCAGGTTCCGTCAACACTTCACTTCACAACACTTCACTTCACAGATATTTCACATTAAAGCTGTCTAGCGCAGCGGTTCTGAAGCATTTTTAGAACAATGCACCCCCTCAGAGGAAATCTGAATTTGTCATGGCACCCCCAGGCCACCCAACATCCCGATATAACATACATTTACACAGATGTTTATCGGGTTTAGCAGTTATAGATTTCAAATTTAAATATTATTTTATTCTATACTGATATGAAGTTAAATAATAAAGGCCCATTCTCTAACACTCAGGTGCAGATTTACAGATACATTTTGAATTTAAAATAAACAAATAATACAATTCAATATGTTCAATTAAAATGTGCTTATGTGAGCCTTCTGTTGATGCGTGGAGAGGTCTGACTCTACCGACGGAGGCTTTCCTGTCTTGTTTTCATGTATTACATGGGATGAGAGAGCCGCAGTGCACATATATGAATGTGTTATCGGACAATGATTGATGTCTTCAGAAGTTGTCCGTCAGTTTGAGTCGTCTCAGACTGTCTCGAGATGTATCATCATCTCTTAGAGCTCGGTTCTGTGTGTCAAAATCCTTCCATCGCTTGCTGCTCAAAAACTACCATCCCAGAAAAGTGTGTTGTGTTACTATGACAACCATAAACTGTGAGTTGTCCTGTCCATACAGCAGATGAGGCTTAATCGCATAGTAAACATTTTTTAATATGGTGATTTTTAAGGCTGTCAATCGATTAAAATATTTAATTGTCCATAGTTTTAATCGCAAATTAGTCGCACAACAAAGCACGATGGAAATAATACATTTTTGTATGTATCATGTATTAATGTGAGGAAGGTAATTTGTTTTCTCTTAGTCGCATGCTTCATGTATATTAATAAGGGCTGTCAATCTATTTAAACATTTTAATCATCATTAATCGCATGGTTGTCCAGAGTTAATTGCAATTAATCGTAAATGAATCACACATTTATTTTTGTCTGTTCAGAATGTACCTTAAAGGTCACCTATTGTGCAAAATGCACTTTTCTATGTCGTTTAAACATCAATATCATCCCCAGTGTGTCTACAGGCCACCATAGTATCATAAAAGACCATCCTCTCTCTTTTTCTCCTGCTCCATCTCTCAGAAAATGGGTCTGAAAAAGCGCTGATCAGCACTTCCTTAAACTGGTGACGTCGGTGACATTTTTCAGGCCATATAAGGGTTTCCTGGTGGAACGTTATTACCTCCAGCTAGGTGACCCCGCCCATAGAGCGGCTCTCTCGCCGTCCGCCTCGTGACTATAAGCAAAGTCTGCTCCTACTTCTGTTAGTCTGCAAGAACCAGCAGAACAGTCTTCATGAGTCTGCACATTTAGTTTAGCTTAGCAGGTTGTCAGCTGTGTGTCTGCCCGGCGACACTTTAGCGATAAACAGTGTGTGTGTATATGTGCTACGTTAGCAGCTCTAGCATTGCTGGAGGCTTCATGCTCGCCGCCGCCACACATACAGTCTGTCAGCGCGACGTGGCTTTAACGAGTGTCCGTGTGTGTGTGTTGGCAGTGAGTGTGAGGTTGTTGGTGGCGTTCTAGCTGTGATCGTAGGTGTAGCAGTGTGTGTACAGTTTATTTGTCGGTGAATAAATGCTATGAAACTACAACTCCTCCGCTCCGCTCAAGCGAGCCGGAGAGACCGGAGCCGACTTCCTGTATCCTGCAACTCCGGCTCTGCCTCTTAAGGTGGACTGTTAAGGTGGACCAGCTTTTCTCCTTAAAGAGACGAGCCGCTCCTCTGAGCCGCTCAGCTGTTGAGTTAATTATTAATATTTCTTTAAACCGTTTCAACCGATAGCGTTAATCGGTTAAAATGCTTAATGTGGGTTAAACGGTTAATGATGAACATCCCTAGTCACCAGCATCAAACATAAGAGACAACACAGTAGGAGAGACAATGACAGAAACAAAGAATGTAATCTGGTGGTGTTTGGATGTGGGGTTGGGGGTTGGGGGTTGGAGGGGGGAGACATGTTCTATGCAAAATTAAATTCCATCTTGGACAGCAGCTATGATTAATGAGTTAATATTTGGGAGAGAAATTGGAATCTGAGGAGGCGTCCTTGTCATGTTGATAAGAGCTGTGCAGCAGCCTGAGCCTTCACTTGGTCCACACTTCAATCTCCTGAAATCAATAACAAGAACATCAGCAGCGTCTTTCTGTCTTCCTCACTCTCACTCACACTGACATTATTACTTAGTTTTGTTTACAGGATGTCTTACCTGATGTACTATAAATACATGAATGCCCAACCCGTTCTCATCCCAACTCAACGCATACTGACGCTTGGTCAGACAGAAACACTTGCTTAGGTTTAGTATACAAGTGGAAGTGAAAGAACATAAAGACAAACAACACGTTGGTTTCACACGGGACGCGAACAGCAGTCTCCTGGATGATAGTCCTGTGTTTGTTAGACCCATACACCGACCCTCCCACCCGCCCTAAAGCCCGGGACACACCAGGAACGTCAGTAGTGCGTGGCGGCTGCGTTACCTGTTGTTTTTTATTTCGGCGTCCGTGTTAACAGGTTAGAGCAGCCACACTGCACTACACGTCACACGCGCGTCTCAGCTGCGTCTCTTCTAGAGAATAAAGGTCTCGCCTATTTTTGACGTGTGCCACGCGCGTCTCACAGCAACAACAGACAGTGAAGGTGATCTATTGACAGTATATTGACATCATATCACCAAGATTACTACAGTTTCGATGTCTATCTGTAGAATATATTACGGAGATGAAAAAAAAGTAAAGACTTATTTTTAAATGAACACTTCCTGCTTTCATTTCAAAATAAAAGCCCTCAAGCATTTATTCTGTGGACAGAATTCCTTCATTTGTTAACACAAGGCTTTTATGCTGAAATATGTGCCGGACAGTGTTGTAGAACATGCAGTGACTTGGAGAGCTCCATGAATGAATATAGTACGGAGTTTTAATTGGGGATTATTACTATTATTTACAAATTACCACATGTTTCTTAACCTTTCTCTGTCTAAAATAAATATAAATGGCATTTATAATGAAATGAAATGGCCATTGAAAGGCAAACTCTATGTAGAAAGAAAGAGCTAACAGCAGCAGCAGCAACAGAAACGCAGCTGGTGTGAACACCCGACGTGTGAATCACGCAGCCACCACGCGTTCCTGACGTTCCCTGTGTGTCCCGGGCGTAAATGGACTTTTCAGTCTTTAAACTATGCCACCACACTCCCGGAGCACTTTCTGTGAGCATCTAACATTGACGTGTGTGGGTTTACATTGTAGTTACTTGAATGCCCAGTGCGTCACATACTATATAGGTGACATTGGGCGAAGACTGGGTTCACCCTGGACAGGTCTCCAGACTATCACAGGGCTGACACATAGAGACAGACATCCATTCACGCTCACATACACACCCACGGGACATTTAGAGTCAACAATTAACCTAACCTGCACGTCTTTGGACTGTGGGAGGAAGCCGGAGAACCCGGAGAAATCCCACGCTAACACTGGGAGAACATGCTAACTCCACACAGAAGGGCATCAAGCCAGGTTTGTACCTGCGACCCAGATCTGGGTGCTTCTCTGTATAACAGAAAACGAATAGAACTTGCATGACTTCAGTCACTACAGGGCAGGTCAACGAGAGCGGTAGAGAGGTATTTCTGCACAGGCGAGACATTGTTTACCAGACTGGAGCCACTAACTAGCCTCCCTTCTGATCATGCAAATCAATCTGGCTGTCTCAGTTAATTTACAGAGTCAGTGCTGATGTTGAGGAACTGCCTCAATTCATCAAAGACGTTGGAGCTGACGACTGTGGACTTGCATTTTCATCAATTGCTGTAATAGAATTATAGAAGAGGAGGTGAAGTTCAGCGGGCACGGGGCATGTGTGTTTACAAGTATCTCTGAATAGGCAGAGGCTGCAGAACAGGCGGCAGACTGAGCACGTTCTTCTGTGCATGCTAATCCATTCTAACTCATATGTCAGCCAACTCACCAGCTGTTTGAGAGCACAGGACGTTGATGAATACTCTGAAAATGTTATGCTACATCTGAATGACGTCATTCCTGGAAGCATTCCCCTCAGTATTTAGTCAACCCGTTCTCACTCCCAACTTGTTGAATACCGACGTTTAGTCAGTGGCCCTTTGGTATCTGAGACCGACGCTCTAGGTACCCCTCTTGTTTGTCTCATGTTACTTTTCACACCGGTCTCCTGGCTGAATGTCTTATGTTTGTTTGACCCATCCACCACAGCTCCCGCAACGCCCTGAACACACTTTCACGCTAATAATACTACGAGTTTACATTGGAGTTAGTTGAAAGCCTGGTTTGTCACATTCTGAAAGAAGACATGTTATGGAAGCTAAATAGACGAAAAATCTCAAAACATTGATCAGTGAATGAAAAACAATGTTTTGGCCTGTTTTTGTTTTTCCCCTTAAAACAGCAATATAAAGCTACTGTAATGTTAAAACATTATTTGTCAAATAAGCATTTTTATAGCTCAGATATTGGCCAAACTGCCTATCCATTCAGTCTTAATCTTTGAGTGTTGTTTGGTCACAGTAAATCCCAGTAAGTATACATGATCTTGTAACCAGACCAGTGAACATCAAGCAGGAATCCTCCTCCTCCTCCTCATAGCTTTCTACTGTACATAAAAGCCCATGTTTCTATATTTCCTCTATGGCTGGCAGACTGCTTTTCATCCATGTGGCCTGTTCTTGGCAGAGGCCATTCTTCCATGCAGGGCTGCTGGACCAGCACCTAAATTATCCAATTAGACGGTGGGGCTAGACTGTCTGCAGGCCACTGTGTGGCTCACAGAGAGGCCTAATCACGTCAGCCACACAGAGAAACGGCACTGACTCCTAATATATTGGATTTCTGTTAGAGGTGATGTGCTAATGTCAGCACTGAGTCACCTCCTGGGGCTAACTCTCTCTCTCTCTCTCTCTATCTCTCTCTCTCTCTCACACACACACACGTAACCAAAAACAGACTGTGTTTCTGCTATGAGACCAATGGAGGTGTGAGGGTGTGGCTTTGCTTGGTAATCACCCTTTATTTGTTATATGGGTTGTTGCTGTTGGTCTGTCCTTTAATACGTCACCCCATAGTAATAACCTGGGGCTGTTAAAGTTAATGCGATAACGCGTTAACGCCATCGGTACCAACCACGTCATACTAGCTTGTTGCGAAGAAGGACGCTAAATTTTGGCAAGGAAAAACTGGCATGGCCATTTTCAAAGGGGTCCCTTGACCTCTGACCTCCAGATCAGTGAATGTAAATGGGTTCTATAGGTACCCACGAGTCTCCCCTTTACAGACATGCCCACTTTATGATAATCACATGCAGTTTGGGGCAAGTCATAGTCAAGTCAGCACACTGAGACACTGACAGCTGTTGTTGACATTTAGATGTCAATATAGACTCATAGCTCCGCCCCAAGATGTTAGCCACGCCCCCTTTCATAACTCATGAACCGTTTGTCGTAGAGTCTTGTGGCAGGCGTCGTTGCACTCATCACAGTTCCAGTTTCATTGTGACTGGCCGCGTCAATCTCCGTCCTGTGGGAAGGTGCGAGGGCCCGTTCATCGCTGCTCGCAGCTTTAATTAGTTCCTGTATTTCCTGAATAGTAAATATTAGCAGAGGTGTAATGCTTCACTTCATGGGACTGTTCCTTCATAATCATTTTCAAATTACTTCCTAGAAAGCTTCCTGGACAGGACTATGTCATTTGGCAGTAATTATAGAAAAAGGGACGCTCTGCTCTGTGGACATTGTCGCATTGACTGCAATAAGCCGAAACGTGGCGTAACCGTGGGGACGATGTATAATATGATGCAGAATAATAAATCTGCACTCGTGGGTGCTCATGGTAAAACTGAACCAGTGAAAGAGGGAGATGTTCTTTCAGGTCACTTTCTGACAATCAACATGTAGTGTCTGCCTACCTTTCAAATCAATGCTGTGGTCACACCTGTCAAAACTCCATTCATAATTCAATAAATCACACCTTTCAATATACAGCAATCCAATCACAAACTGCCGTACTAAGAGAAAATGATGACTAAGGATGTATCATGACAGTGAGGATATGATATGTTTAAATGATATGATATAATCAATGCAGAATACTCCCAAAACGTTTTGCAGTATAGGACACATTCCTATGAAGCCAGTTCTACTCTAAAGTTAGAATCAAATGAATTTCCTGACTCCGACCCACACAACAACAACTTTAACATAGATCACCGGCCCACTGCTTTATCTTTTATTGGATTTAGTCTATATGAATGCCTGAATTGAGTCTATACTGTAGATTCCTCTGAGCGTCTTGACTATTGACATGTCAGCAGCTTGCTATTTGTCAGAGCACATTGATTTGGATTCCATGGCCAGAGCACACGTTGGAGTCAAAACCGGCGTACTGCTCAATCAAGTCAATGTAAATTCAAGTCAATCAAGCGGATGTAAATTTGCGTGAGGAGAATTGAAGTCTGCCGCCTGTTTCTGCCTGTTGTTAAAATTCATAACACTTAGCTGCTTTTCCATCAATTTGACTTATTTGCTTAATTTCTCCGTGCACTGAAGCAGAGTAATGGGGGGCCAGTGTGTGACAGGAGCCCAGTCAAATGGAGTTTTTCTGCCTAATTGCGAGAGGTATTGAATTACCAAACCCTGCAGCAACAGGATGTCAAACTGCTTTGATTCACCAACAAAACATCTAAAAAAAGCCTTTACACCACTGGCTTTACAGGTTGTGCTACTTTTTGTTTGATTGGTTACTGAAAGATGTGTCACATATTGCCAACTTATATAGGGATGCACTGATACCGATACCAGTATCAACAACGGCGCCGATACCACTTTACAGCAGCGCGACGTTAACCTCTCGTCACCATCTTTCAGATCCTCACATTCCACCTCCACAACAGTGCGGGCGAGACAGGCCGGTGGTGCACCCGACCCCGCAGGGCTGGGATCCCACCTCAGCCGGCGCACCGGACCCCACTTTCATTGTGCCACGTGGTTCTGCTTGCACCCTCTGACTCGCACGTGCATTAGACTCCTTGATCTGTGTTTCAAGACGGGTCGGGTGGGTTGCCGCGAGCCATAGCGGCGCACCGCCTCGTATGCGGGACTCCCCAGCCTCCCGCTCACACCCTCCAGCTGGCTGTTAACGAGGGTCTTCACATCGCTAATACTTCCTGCCCGTCGTCCGCCATGTTTGTTTACACTAAAGTCTCGTTTGATCGCCAGATATTTTGTGAGATTTCTGTTTTTGTGAGTCATGACTCTAGTTGTTGATGAATGAATCTGTTAGTGTTCTCCGGGTGTTTAGGCTCTTTTTGGCCAAATCGTTGCTCTCCACACACTATAGGAACAAAACCGTTCAATTGAACAGAACATGTCGTTATGTGTGGACTCTCTCACATTTTCAACGTCTGTTAACATTTGATTAATCTCTTATAGCGTGGGCCAGCCGTAAGCAGAGGCATACCTATTGTATTACTTTATTATTATTACTATGTTATTAATTACACCTGTGTTATGATCTATTGTCCGTTGTCAGCGGGTGTGATTGGTTGTTACCATGGAAACACAGCTTTAATGGGGAGCGTTTTTCGGGCTTTGTCTTTGTTAAAGGACCCATATCGTGCTCATTTTCAGGTTCATACTTGTATTTTGTGTTTCTACTAAAACATATTTACATGCTGTAATGTTCAAAAAACACATAATTTTCCTCGTACTGTCTGTCTGGATATACCTGTATTCACCCTCTGTCTGAAACGCTCCGTTTTAGTACATTTCAACGGAATTGCAATGGAATTGTGTTGCTAGGCAACAGCTTGGGTCCATGTTTACTTCCTGTCAGCTGATGTCATTCACATACACTGCAACAGGAAATAAACTGGGACACATTTAGAATGTTTATGTTTATGTTTAAAACCACATAATGATCTATATATTGTATATTTGTGACATCACAAATAGACAGAAATCCTGCTTGTTTCAAACGCACAATTTCTGAACACAGGCTGTGGGTGTTTCTCCGTATATTGAACGTTTTTATATTTTTAACAGTATTTATTAAAGCACTTAAAGCTGCTTTATAATATAAAAAATCTCACTAGAAAATCTCACTTTTTACAACATATGGGACCTTTAACTTATATTAAACACAGCAATGGTGTCAATGCACCAGGTGACCCACTCCCAGCATCATGAACTGTAGTAGTTCCTTTTTTTTTTTTTAAATAGGCTTACAAAGAATAGAATACAATAGAATAGAAAGCTTTATTGTCATCGTATTAAATACAAAGAGATTCACAGTTGCAACTTCTGGTCAGTGCTTTAAAACAAATACTTGACAAGACTAAACGAGGCAGATAAAACATGTAAAAGGTAAAACACACACAGTTATAAAGAACTTAAAATAGGTAAAGTAGATGTAATAAATAAATATAAACAGAAGTGTTACACTAGAAGTATAAAATATAAAAATAGATGCAACGTAAACAGAGGCAATTGCACTTGTAAAACAGGTAGGGTAGATATAATAAATAAAATGTAAACAACAAAGAGTATTATTATTATAAATTAGAGCTAATTATTAAAAAAAAAAATACTGATAATTACGGGTAATACAATAAATGTGTTGTAGTAAATTATGTTCAGTAGCCTAATATAGACAATTTACAGCAATAACGTAGGCTTTATTACTTACATAATAATGTTAATAATAATAATAATAGTAAATGTTTGGGTGTGTTTTTTAAATAGGCTTACAATGGGTATTATTATTATTATAAATTAAAGGTAATTATTTAAAAAAATATTGATAATTATGGGTAATACAATTTATTCATAAATGTGTTGTAGTAAATTATGTTCAGTATAGCCAATTTACTACAATGGGCTTTATTACTTACACAGTAATAATAATAATAATGTTAATAATAATAATATTAATAATAATAATACTAGATGTTTGGGTGTGTGGGTAGTGTTTTTTAAATAGGCTTACAAAGGGTGTTATTATTATTATAAATTAGAGGTAATTATTAAAAAAAATAAAAAAAATAGTGATAATTATGCGTAATACAATTTATTAATAATTTTATTGTAGTAAATTATGTTCAGCAGCCTACTATAGCCAATTTATTTATTCCTTCCATAATAATAATAATAATAATAATAATAGATGTTTGGGTGTGTGGGTAGTGTTTTTTAAATAGGCTTACAAAGGGTATTATTATTTTAAATTAGAGGTAATTATTAAAAAAAAAATGATAATTATGGGTAATACAATTTATTCATAAATATGTAGTAAATTATGTTCAGTAGCCTTATACAGCCAATTTCTTTATTACATACCTAATAATAATAGTTGTAATAATAATAGTGGATGCTGGGTGTGTAGTCAGTGTGTGGGTATAATGTGTCCAGGCAGAGACCTGCAGCAGCAGCAGCCGCCTCTCAGCCTCCTCATCACCGCCTCGCAGCCTCCTCATCACCGCTTCACGTCGCTCTCTGCTCCTCCGCTGCGACCGGACAGACATCATGTAAAGTGGATTAAATCGCCGGTGCGACGCGGTGGGATTTACACCGCTTCTCTTTCTCCTTTATTCACCGCATCGCTCCTCTCTCTCTCTCTCTTTCTCTCTCTGTGTGTGTGTTTCAGCTCCTCTCTGCTGGGATCCTGGTCTGCCAGAGGCTGCAGAGCCGTGCTAGTCGACTCATTCAGAACCAAATGCGTGTGTGACAGACTGTCCACCTTCGCCATTTTAGCACGGCTAAATCCAGAAATGGTAAGTCCGACCAAACCTCCCTTGACTTCGTTAAACGTTACCAGCTATCACAGAGACAGGGTGCTGTTTTTTTTGCAAGGTTTTTTTTCTGTGAATGCATCAGCTGTTTTTATTCTCTCCAAAGGGCGTCATTGTCATTCCATATCAACAGATCCTCTCTCTCTCTCCTCCAAACCTTCCTCTGTCTGCACATGACAAAGACATGCTGCACAAAGCTTATTCTAGTCTTGCCAAGGGAAAGGATTTGTCTTTTTTTATTTATTTTTTGGGGTGGTGGGGGTCTTTATTCATGTTGCACCTTGAAGGAGATGTTTAATGTGCTCCAACACAGGAAGGGCAGCATCCTGTGCATTAAGATGGAGGTGAGCAGATGATGCACTGTGAGATGTCCAGACATGATGATGGGATGTTACAGTATGATCATCATATACCTGCATGTACCCCCCCTCCTCCTCCACTCCTCTTATTCCATCTGAACACCCAACAATTCTTCTTCAGATATTAGCATATTTTAACATATTACACTGTCAACGGTGTCTCCATGGTTACCAGGCCCCATGGAAGAAGTGCTGCATGACAAATCCTGTAATCTGCACACAAAAGACACACGTTAATAAGACGACAGTGGCTGGACTGGACACAGCAAAGCCAGCAGTGTGTGTGTGTGTGTGTGACATGAGAATATGGACATGTCATGTTAAAAATCAGCGTCCCGGTGACTCAAACCTGCCCCAGTTTCTTTGGGGGCGGGGGGAAAGGGCCGGCGTCTTTGTGGGGGATTTTCATTCAGTGCGATTAGTTATTATTAGACTGGAAATTGCCTCGGAAGCAGTTTGTTCACTAGTTGCCCTGGTAACAGCATGGACACCGAGGCTTTCTTAAAGACATAGGAGGCAGCGTGCTGTTTCTCCTGCTTCCTGCACGAACCCAGAGAGGGGCGGCCAGGAGGCTAGGCCACGATCCACACCGCTTTGGGTTTTACCACCTTGAGTTAAGCACATTGGAGTATTGTTCTTGAAGATAGGAAGAAAGGTTTGGATTGAAGCATGTGACCAAGAGGACGGTGATGCTGGAGGATGCTCTCCATTTGTTGCTTTGTGTTCTCTATGTTGACATGATTAGTTCATCAATGAATTAGTGGACTGACAGAGAGCTGTGTAAAATGACACATGTAAAGGAATAGTTCAACATTTTGGAGAATACTTTGGGAGAACAAAGCTGGAGTCAGGACATGGTTATCCTAGCATAGCATAAAGACTGGAGACAGTTCAATCCTGTTTCTTTAATGTGTAGGCTACACAACACAACTGTAAAGATGTCAGGTTGTGGTTTTAGGAGAAGTTCCATGCTGGAACTAGTTTAACACCGTTGATCTGTACTTCTGTGCCACACGTCCAGCTGGGATTGCTTAGCATATGTTTTGCTGTTGGTCTCTGCACATCATACCACACATGGCAACGTTCACTGTGCCAACATGACTCTGAGCGGCTGCACACGCTCACTGGGCCCGGCTGTTGATGGCCAAGAAATAGTTCCACATCTCCTGGATCCTCAAATCGTTGTTCCTACCTTTCTGTTTAAGCTTTACCTCTTTAGCCTCAGTCTGATTCTGTTGAGGCTGTAGAGGCTTTGGTAGGAGGAAGGCCGTTACGTGAGATTGGTGTTGTCTCCTTTGAATTGGACATTGCTACTTGGGTTAGGCGATACATTAACATTTTTCAACCAGCCATTGTCAGCCCATTAACCGGTGATTGTACCTCCGTACTATTGACACGGAGCTTCAGAGCCGGGGATGAGAGAGAGCGGTGCAGGTTTCAGTTCGTTGCAGAGCACCGGAACAAAAACACAGACGCATCACCGACAGTATGATAATAAAGCACTTCCCTTACCTAGTCTGTCGATAGGGCTACATTACAAGAGTATAGAAGCAAAGACACAAAACAACAGCCGCTGCCGCCATTATGGACTGAAAACGTTTTACTGGCGTCCGGTAGTTGCTTTTAAGTCCAAAATGGCGGAAGCGTAGCTCTGCTGCTGGGCTCTGTTGTTGCAATGGAATGAGCAACTGATTTTCACTTCTTAGCGATATGTATTCTCTGCCCGCTGAGCAGCGCCTGAGCAGCTCTCATCCTTTGGGGGGCGGACCATTTAAAGGTTCTGTTGGTAACTTCTTACACATGGTTTTTTGGCAGTGAAGCCGGATCGGGATCTGTTCCGCAGTGGGCTGGTTGTTGCTGGAGGCCCCGCTAGACTGAGCTGAAGGAGTTTTTTGTGAACATGCATGATTTTGACTGATTCCATGTGGAATCCAACCCGGTGCCACCAATGAGCATTTAGAGTAACTATATAGGAATAGCCAATCTCCTCGCAGATGCTCGTGTTTGCTTATGTAGTGTAGGTCATACAGACACATCAGGATTAAACTGAGACTGTTTCATAACCAGTTAAAAGTTCCTCACATCAACTTAAAGTGGGAGGCGGGGGGAGTCACACCTTGCCAACTCCTGTGTGGCAACGCTGTTCCACCACAAACTACACAGAAGCACCAAAACCGCAAAGTTCTATCTAGTGAAGCCCGTCTGTTAAACAGTGTTAACTCTTCCTGCTCCAGCCCCCCCGACCGCGGCCAGAAGACACAGGGGAGACCGTAGCTTTGGTCTCCAGGGCCGGAGTCTCTGCTGTACTCTGCTCCTCTGTCTGCCTTCACTCACACACCGCGCTCCTTCTCACTCGCTCCACCTCTCATGTGCATGCGCGCACACTACACACTGCGATGTGCGATTCATGGAGAGACCTTGGTCTGGTCAGCTAACATTACTGCCAAGCAGCTGAAATATAGAGTGATATTGTGCTTTTAGCTGACGTGTGTCTCCTCACTGTTCTGACCGATGCTCATTCTTGTCTATGTAGAGCGAGCACAAGCGCCAGCAACAGGATGCTGACCTTCGTTGACTTAACGGCCACAGGTGTCGCTGTTAACAAGCAGTTTCTGATTTTTACATAGAGTCCTTTTAACTAACAAAATAAAATGACAAACATCGCCCAAAAAAATCACCAAGTAAACCCCACCGGAGATGTACTCGGCCAATCCCCGATAGACGATATATTTGTCCAATCACCCAACCAACCGTATGTGCCACAAATGGTTACAACTGGTTAGTTGCTTCTTACCGTTGCACATTTAACACCTTTATGGTGTTTTACTGTTGGGCAGTCGTAGTTACAGTAAACAGTGATTTTATGACACTGCTCCATTCATGTTTGACATCATTATTGTCATTTTATAGACTTAAAGCTACTACAAAGACAAAGCGTTAGTGTTTCCAAGCACCAGATTTCCTTTGGAAAACCTCTCATTTTACTGCAGCAGGGTCTGACAGTCTGCCCCCCCGTAGTCCTGGTTCCGGTTCTCCCATGCCTCCGTTCCCTCCAGCGGGCCCAGCAATAAGGCTTGGGCCTCCAGCAGCGTGGTGTCGGTGTTGGCTCCCAGTGGGGGCCGGCGGAGCAGCGAGGCAAAGCTCTGCTCCTGACCGGAGGAGGAGCCGCTGCTGCCGGGCGCGGAGCTCTCCACCTCCCAAAGAGCTCCGACTGCAGGTCGGAGGCGGCAGTGAAGCCGGATCTGGATCCGTCCACAGTGGGCTGGTTGCTGCTGGAGGCCCCGCTAGACTATAGAAATAGCCAATCTCCTCACAGATGCTCTTGTTAGCTTATGTAGGTCATACAGACGCATCAGTATTAAATTGAGACTGTTTCATAACCAGTTAAAAGTTCCTCACATCAACGTGAAGTGGGAGGCTGGGGGGGGTCACACCTTGCCAAGCTGCAAGCTGACACACTGAACAGCTTCAGCAGCATCACTGACAGCAGCAGGAGCATCAAACGCTGGTAGAGCAAAGAATGGTATGATGCCTAATGAAAAGACATTAGAACAACAAACAGCCCCTGGTAATCCAGTAGTACCAATAATGTTTCATTTGGTAATTTAATTATGGTGGACATTCTTCTGACATTTATCGACCCAATCATTAATGAATTATTCAAGACAGGAATATGCCCCAGGTCAAATTTGCCATATTGACAAGAGAGGTAATAATGGAGGCCCAGTCTTAGACCCTGATCATTCCATTAGATGCTGTGGTTAAGTGATGCTTATTACCAAATAAATTAGCTAGTGCTGAGATTGAGGATTAATTTCATTTTCAATTAATCTGTCTAATGTTTTCTCAATTAATAAATTCTTCTTTTATGTCTCTAATGACCTATTCATATCAATGATAATGATTCATTAACCTTCAGGGCTGTCCTCAGCCTGTCCTTAGTCGACTAACACTCATACCATTTTGTCGCCTAATTGATTAGTTGATTTAATCGACTGATCTGTAAAACTGAGTTTTTCCACAAAGAGTCACACAAAAGCATCACTTTCAATCTTGTGTTTACCAGAGATGTGCTCAGAAGTTTCTTGGAAATAAGTCATTCAGCATGAAAAGCTTAAAAAATGACTAATCGACTAAAAAGATCTTAGACCAAAACGACTAATCGACTAAGAGGGGGCAGCCTTATTAACCTTCCACTTATTTCCTATAAAATGTGCTAAAGTAGTGAAAAATGTCCACCAGTATTTCTTGAAGCCAGGGTGAGTTCATATTCCTTTACGGACAATAACGTTGTGTTCACACCAAGAGTGAAGGGAACTTTTTGCGTGGCATGATTACATACAAAGTCAATGCAAAGAGGCGAATAGACGTGAATTCTGGATGATGCGATGCAAACACGCACAATTTACGTCATTCGCGGGTTGTTGAAATATTTCAACTCAAGCAAGAAATTTCCGTGACGCTGTGTCACGAAAAACCTCTCAGCGTTGAGAATCTCCTCCCGTCTTCACTGACGTCTTTGACGTTGTTGAATCAGAAAAGAAGGGGAAAAGTCTTGCATCTGTCTGTGGTCACCCAGAGCTACGATAGTACATCATATCTGTACAGAGAGCGGACCAAACTCTGTGTATAAATGTATATGTATAAACCACTATATGGTAGAAACAACAACGTTGCTGCCGTATTTATACCGAGATGACTTCATGTTGAGTGTTGATGGAGCAGCTGCATAGCCTGGAACTGATCAATCCAAACTCCATTCAGAAAACAAGCAATTTAAAAGTTGTTTGATTGTCGTCTCGCGGTCAGACCTGGCAAAGCATGAATTCAGACTTTTTACAAATCTGCACCATTATGTAGTTATTTCGGCATCTTCTTGATCTGTTTATTGCAATTAAATCACAACACAATCTGTTTATTTTGGGTTCATACCCGTTTTAACCTTTTCTAGGACGTGATTGGTTCACGTTTTAGAAAAAAGTCATTTAGGGGAAAACTCAAATGCACAGTGTGGGGGAGTTCTTTGATAACCTCACTACAGTGATAGACAGGTGTGATTGATAGACTAGGTACCGATATGGCTCAACCGATCCTCTCCCTAGGCTCAGATTACCCCTCAGGTCATATCCACGCAGACCCTCCGCCATTTTCTACCTTTTTTTTCCCGGCTCGCTGGTTTGTTTTGGTTGACGGATACGGAACGGATATGACGTCACGTTACTCAGACTACAACAATAAAACTTCCTTTTACCTCCGCATAGACTCGAATGGAGCAAATTTATCGACTCTGGCATTTAAAAATTGTTTTATAAAATCGTTTTATAAAATCGTTTTATAAAATCGTTAATAGAAATCGTTAATAGAAATCGCAGTACATAGGTGAATGGATTTCTTTCCCAGCCTTACACCCTTGCATTAGCATTTAGCTTAAAGCACTGCTGTGCTTAAAGGAAGTGCAGCTCCACAGAGCCTCTAGCATGGCGGTAGACTCTTTGCCTTGTTCAGATACAGGTAGGCTACATCAGTGAAAATAGAAGCTCATAGTTTATGAGTGGACGGATAGCGGGGCGTCCTCAGTGTGCTGTCGTCCCTGCGGCCTGCCGCCACCTGTGCAGACCACAGACTGGAGGCATCACAGCCTGAGGGAAGCAGCTCCTTTTGCCAGAAACGGAGGAAAAGGCATCTCCTCTCCTTCCTTATTCTGCTGTCCCTTTCATCACGTTCTATTCTTTTGTGAGACAGCCATGCTAATTATTCCTACTGCAACACATAGTAGCTTGTAAATGGCCCAGCCGCTCTGTCTGCAGCTAGCCTCCTACAGCCCCAGCATGATAAACACCCCAACCTCTTTCCCCCCCCCCCTTGCTCCTCTCTTCCTTCCATCCCTCTCTTCTAATCTCGACCCCCTCAGTCATTTCATCTCACCATTTTTCATCCTCAGTTGCTGCATTATATTTAAGCTCTCCGTCTGCTTACTACATCATTTACTCTCTTGCTGCCACCTCTCGTGTCCATTTTGCTCAGTCCAACTTCGCTTGCAGGCTTTTAGAAGGAAAAACTGAGAAAAAAAATGCACTGCAGTCAAAGGCAAAACAGCCCCAAAAACCTGAGCCCAGTTTACTGCCACTGCTAGATGTGTGTGTGTGTGTGTGTCGAGGGGGGGAGAGGATGAATGAATGAACGTGCTTGTGCTTGTATCATTTTGGATGTTGTAAGCCAGCGTAAGCCTTTTCTTCAGTTTGAATGTGCTGTCAGGATAGAAGAGCGGTGACAAGCCTCTCTGGCCAATTAGCCCACATTCTGAGAGGAACAAGTCAGTAAACAGGAATGACTGAGGTTTGCAGGCCTACGGGCCAACGGACTCCTCATGTATGCATCTGTGTTTCATCTATGAGAGGGCGCTACAGATATCTAAGGTAGTCATACATAGATAGGGAACTAAAGTTCTCCTGTGGCTCGGCTGAAATGTAAAAATACAATGAGATAAAAAAAATTAAAGCGACTGTTTGTAACTTCTTCACGTATAAATCATTGGGGGTCGGTGTCCCATGCGCGCTCGCGTGTGTCTACGCTGTTCAGACTCAGACTCCAACACAAACTCCAGTGAAGCACCAAAACCTCTTGGTTGTATCTAGTGAAGCCCGTCTGTTAAACAGTGTTGGCCGCGGTCGGAGGATGCGGGGGAGACCGTAGCTTTGGTCTCCAGGACCGGAGTCTCTGCTGTACTCTGCTCCTCTGCCTGCCTTCATTCACACACCGCGCTCGTTCTCACTCTCTCTCTCCACCTCTCACGTGCATGCTGCTCACTCCTCACTGCAGAAGAGTTAGTTTAGCTCTGAGAATATCTAGTGAATGTTCAGTGGACGTTTGTTCAGAAATAACTGCTGCAGCTCCTCCAGACCAACAGAGGTTTCCCGTGTCTCGTGAAGTGACGGGGCTCCGCAGAGAGAAACGTTATCGTCTCCGACCAAAACTCCGGTGTCTCCCCCGTTCCCTCCGGCCGCGGTCGGGAGGCCGAGGTGGGAAAAGCCAACACTAGGATCAGCATTGATTGATGGAGAGACCTTGGTCTGGTCAGCTAACATTACTGCCAAGCAGCTGAAATCTAGAGTGATGTTGTGCTTTTAGCTGATGTGTGTCTCCTCACTGTGTTGAGTGATGCTCCTTCATGTCTATGTAGAGCGAGCACAGGTGTTGCTGTTAACAAGACATTTCTGATTCTTACAAACAGTCCCTTTAATATTTACAGGTAAAAATACAAAACATTGCTTGATTTGAAAAGCAGATGTTTCATAGAAGAGAAGGTTCTTGGTTGGTCTGAATGCTGGATTCGGAGTTGTCGATTTAAGCTGGCAAACGAGAGTTTAACATTTTGTGAAATTTGCTTATTCGCTTTCTTGCTGAGCGGTAAATGGGATGATTGATGCCACTCTTATATCTGTACTTATATCTGTACTGTACTGTATGTAGCTGGAGCCAGCATCTTAGCTCAGCATAAAGACTGGAAACAGGGGGAGACAGTTAGTCTGGCTCTGTCCAAAGGGAACAAAATCCACCTCTAAAGCTCACTAACAGGTCATGTCTCCTTTGTTTAATCCATACGCAAACGGAAAAATACAAGTTGTAGTTTTATTGGGCGGTTAGGTGCAGGACTATTTCTTCTTGGAAATCTCCCATTTGCCTGGCAAAACAAGCAAGACTCCAGGAAGCAGTGCTCAGTCACTGCGCACGGCTGCTAGTTGTTAAAAAAAATGATAGTTCCAGCATGTAACTCCCCCCAAAAACCAGTGATGAAACAAACAAGATCCAATGTTGTTCCCTCCTGAATCCAGTCTCTATGCTAAGCTAGGCTAACAATGTCCTCACTCCAGCTCCATACCATACACTGTATACATAAGAAGTGGACATAGTCACCGTGACGTCACCCATTGGTTTGTTGTCTACGGTTTTGAAGCCTCGAATTCTGCTTTTCGTCCGCCGCCATCTTGTTTTCTTACAACCAGAAGAGGGCGGAGCTAAGTACAACAACAGTAAGACATTTTCAGGTGACCAAAAATGTTCTAATTAACTTTGATGAACTGAAAACACACTGTGAAAGGGTTAAAGTTTTAACATGAAGACACGGACAACTCCCAGACCGGACAACGCCGTGGTAGCATCCCCTGCTTTATGGCCTATCTGACTCTAAATGGGACCATCATCTACTAAATGAACATCATGCTGTATTGAAGAAGACTTGAAACTAGTGATTGTGACCATAAACTCATGTTCACAATGTTTACTGAGGTCATAAATCAAGAGAGAAGTAGAAGCTCGTTTTCTCAGAGACTTCTATAGAAGTAGACGAGTCGCCCCCTGCTGGCAATTCTGCTTGAAAAATGACAATCAATTATCAATGTTGTCGGTTGATGGATCAGTTAATTGAGGAATCGTTTCAGCTCTAATATCACATAGCCTTAAGCTGTTTGTCGCAGATGAATTTTTTGTTTTTTGACATATCAGATTTATAACTAGCCCAACTCACTAGGAAGCATGAATGACTTCTCTGATTAGGATTTGGATCAGTAGTTTTATCATCCAACCTCTCCATTTGCATATACATTGTGTGTAATTGATACCAGGGCAACTTGTTTAAGCAATCATATTTGTTCACTGCCAATATTGGCAACAGCTTCATCTGATAGATTTCCTGAAGGATATGACATCCCACGGTGGCGGTAGCTGGAGCGTCGCTGTCTCTGCTCATGTGGAATAATGCAGTCTGGTCACTTTATTTTGGATGGTAGTGCTCTCGTTTGGACGCTGCGTGAGACTTCCAGCCGAGCTCTGTCATTGGCTGAGGAGGAAGTAAAAGTTTGTCTGTCTCAGCAGACACCTTTCCGTTCCACTGCACTCGTAATCTTTTCTCTGCCCCCTTTGCTTTTCGGGAAGGAACTCACTGCAGTGCAGATTAATCAGAGGGATTTAATTAACTTGGCCCCGGCACACACATCAAACCTGGAGACAAGACAGGCTATAAACTCAGCCAATTATCTCCTGCTAGAAGGGGAGGGGGCGGTTGGGGGGTGGAAGTCCCTCATGTCCTGGTCCCTTCATGTTCACCCACCCTCCACCCTCCACCCCAACCACCAACCACCAACCACCAAAGCTTATTTCATTAAACTGTCCCTTCACCTCACCTTAACTCTTTTCACCTGCCCACAACACCACACGCCAGTATGAGGGCTGGAGGGATGTATGTGGTTGTGGGTGGTTGTATAGAGTTTTGTAACTAGCTTGAGTCATTGGCTGTATTGCCGATTATTGGATGGCAAGGGTCCACAACTTTTGGTCCAGACTGAAATATCTCAACAACCATTTGATGGTCGATTTCATGGTTCCCAAAGGATCAATCCAACTGACTTTGGTGATGTTCTACATCTCTTCCAGCGCCACCACGAGGTTTGTGGTTCAGAGTGAAATATCTTGACAGCTATTGGGTGTGTTGTGTTATGACAAAGTAGTACAGTAGAAACCGCTTATAGTGATCACGGTTACAGCGATCAACCGCTTCTATGGATCAAGAGAGAATCATTCCTATACAATCTCTGTTTAAATAATCTGCTGATGGTAATCAAGTAGTCCACTTTGGGGTCTTTTCATACATGAAAACATACGGAAAAACATTTTAAAACTACGTTAGACTAACGTTAGTTGAATCTGTTTTTTACTTTACTCCCCTGATACTTTGCTTCGCGAACCGTCTGCTTTCCGGCTAGATACCCGAGGCTGGCGCTACGTGCACATCGATGTCATGACGGGAAAAGGAAAGTTATTTTCTCTGAATAAAAAACAAATGTGCACAGTTGGAAAGCACCCGAAGCCGCCCTCGTCAAGTGGATTGATAACATCTCGTCGCGTAATGCCTCCAAAGGGAAACCGCGTCGACCGGCTCCTCGGCACCACAGTGCCAGCAGCACATTCAGACCTGACGCCCGTCTTCTTCCGTGCCGCTACCGGGATCAGAGAACGAGGAGCACCGGGGCCAAAGGGGCGCTGGTCTGCTGCAAAACAGCAATGCCTCACCCTTGTTGAGGGAAAAGGCAGAACAATTGGCAGCGAGCCAGTAAATAGCGAAGCTGTGAGTTTCATTACTTCATGTAATAAACATACAAATGTCAATTACTGTAGATGGTAATCTGCATGAGAAATGATGCACAATAACAATACATGTGGTTATATTAATCATCCGCTTATAGTGATCAACCTGAACAGACGAGATCACTATGAGACGTTAGCTGGAGGAGTTAGCTTTTCTTCTCTTCCCTCTTCCCTTGGTGACCATGTTGGGATAAAGGGATTTAAGTTGGACTAGAACCAAACAGCCGCTAGATGGCGCTGCAGTAGCACTGCCGCCATTTTGGACTGAAAACGCCAATGAAGAAATAATTTAGTTTTACTTTTGTACGGCACTTTTTGTAGTGCGGATGCTTAACTGGCTTCCGGTAGTCGCCAAGATGGCGTTCTTTGGTAGAACCTTTAAATGTGTGTTTTATAATAAAGACAATTAGTTAGAAATTAGAGGAAAATAACTTAATTATTGTCCC
>CAKAOH010029641.1:0-22500 GCA_916701665.1 Sebastiscus tertius | reverse complement strand
CTTTTTTTTCACATTCTGTGCTCTCTTCCTTTTGTACTTTTCAGAACATGGATAAGACCCAGCTCCCATCCGTGACGCTGATCGTGGGCTGTGGAGTGTCTTCACTCACGTTGCTGCTGCTCATCATCATCTATGTGTCTGTCTGGAGGTGAGATGAAGCATCTTGTCCTGAGACATGAGAGAGAGGATGGGGTTGTTTCAGTATATAACATAACCATCCTTTCATGTGACTCTTCAAATTGAACTGCATTCATGTGTGTGACATGTGAAGTCGAGTACGCAGTGTGCTCCTGTTTAGTAGTTAACCTGCGTACCATAAAGGGCTCCACCTCTTTGAATATGTTCCAACATCTTCGAGATAATCATCCTCCCCTTTGTGCCAAAGTCAAGGTAAAAAAAAAAAAACCCTAACAAGCTGGACCAAAATAGTTCAAGCTTGGCCGGTTTCACAACGTGCTGCTGTTTAGTTTCTGAATATTGCAGTAATATCATATTACCAATGGAGGAGGACTCTCTCTGTGTCTGTGTGTAGTCTACCTTCTGCGTAGCTTATTCCCATTTAAACATTATACATTATTTTGAAGTAGACAAAAATGACACTGTAAAAACTGACTTGATATAGTTGATGATAATAAATATTTTAGTTCAATAGCTATTAGGGCTGTCAATCGATTAAAATATGTAATAGCGACTAATCGCATGATTCTCCATAGTTAATTGCAAATTAGTCGCAAATAATCACATTTTTTTCTTTTCAAAATGTATTTTAAAGGGAGATTCATCAAGTATTTAATCCTCTTATCAACATGGGAGTGGGTAAATATGCTGCTTTATGCAAATGTATGTATATATTCATTATTGTAAATCAATTAACAAATGACAAATGTTGTCCAGAAACCCTCACAGGTACTGCATTAAGCATAAAACAATATGCTCCAATCATATCCCCGCAGCAAAAGCTCTACCAGAGAGGCCAGACACACCACCACCCGGCGGTAAAGATCAGAGTCAGCGCTCTGAACATGTCCGGTGAAATCGGTAACACAGGTGTTGTCACAAGTTTATTAACCGGTGGGACATTTTCCTCACCGTCACATCCCTACCAACGACCGTTACAGGCATCGTACGGTACCGTCGGTACTGTAGAAAAAGAGCACCGTCACGTCAAGTATCGCTTCTCGAGACATCCCTAGTACAAACACAGGAGAAAAAGTGAAAACTGGACCCTGTATGATCTTGGCTATGGTCTGTTAGAATCAGCCATAGGAAGGATAGTAAGGACTTGATGAAACCACAATCATTATTTTCTGTTTCTCTGTCTCTTTCCTGTCATTGTCCTGCAGGTACATTCGGTCCGAGCGCTCCGTCATCCTCATTAACTTCTGCCTCTCCATCATCTCCTCCAACGCCCTTATTCTCATTGGACAGACACAGACACGGAACAAGGTGAGGACCAAACCCAAGGCCAACGTCATCAAGCTGATCTACATGACTTGATGACATGTGATCCCAGTGTTCGCTGGTGATTTATTAAGAATCATACTTAGATGTTTTCCTGTCGTTTCAGGTCTTGTGCACACTGATCGCTGCATTTCTTCATTTCTTCTTCCTGTCGTCGTTCTGCTGGGTTCTGACGGAGGCGTGGCAGTCGTACATGGCGGTGACGGGCCGTCTCAGGAATCGCATCATACGCAAGCGTTTCCTGTGTCTCGGCTGGGGTGGGCCTTCTGTCTGCTGTTGTCATCATTGTGTCCTTCATCTGCTCTTTCCCGTTTCCCCCCTCGTTAATGTGCATTCTTTATTTCCCTCCCAGGTCTCCCTGCGCTAGTCGTGGCGATCTCAGTGGGATTCACCAAGGCAAAGGGATATGGAACGCCAAGCTAGTAAGCAATGCGTTCATATAGTGTATACCTCCACCTCTTTAACTATTTATGCAGGGGTATTACATATGGATGGGGGTTTGTGTTTGCAGCATAATTAACCTCTCTCTTTCTCTGTCTCATATATCTTCTACCATCCTCCTTCTCGTCATGTCCTCTACCTTTCACCTCATTCTGTCCCTCCTATTTACAACCCCTTCATGTTTCCCTCCCCATCTCAATCTCCATTTCTTCTAATCACGTCTGTCCACATCTGTATTTGGCTGCTCCTCTCTTGTAGCTGCTGGCTGTCTCTGGAAGGAGGTCTTCTCTATGCATTTGTTGGACCTGCTGCAGCTGTTGTCTTGGTATTTCCTCTTTCCTCTACAGTTTGTTTTTGTTGGTTTGCTTTTTAAAAACCTCTGCACTAGTTCAGATTTAGACCAGTAAGCGATAGCACCATGTAACAGAATCATATTTAGTCAGTATGTTTCTATGTAGGGAATTATAACAGTTAACAATCTCAACTACGTTTTCATTTGAAAAATAGTAAAACATATAATCAAATAGAAAATCAAATATGAGATTCAATAAAAGATAATATTAAAATGGGAAAGAATAAACACATCAAAGCTAGTCGGCACTCAAAACACAATACTCAAAAACATATGGCCTCAGTAATATAACGGAGTATCTAAGAATAGCACCTCAAGTTAAAAGCCCTTATCTCCTCCTTGTCCCGGTTTACTTTATCCCTCTGCTTCTTCCTTTCCTTCCCTGCCTCCTCTCTTCCTTCCTTACATCTTCCTTTTCTTTCCTTTCCTTTTCAACTACCCCTTTCATTTCCATGTCGTCTTCTTCTTCCCTTGCTTACGTCCTCATTTTCTTCCCTGCCTCTTCCTCTCTTGTCAACTACCTCTTTTACTTCCCTGCCTCCTCCTTTCCTCACTTACTTCCTCCTTTACCTCCCTGCCTCCTCCTGTCATTGCTTACTTCCTCCTTCTCTTCCCTGTCTCCTCCTTTCCTTGCTTACTTCCTCCTTTTCTTCCCTGCTTCCTCCTTTCCTCACTTACTTCCTTTTTTTCTTCCCTGCCTCCTCCTTTCCTTGCTTAATTCCTCCTTTTCTTCCCTGCCTTCTCCTTTCCTCGCTTACTTCCTCTTCTACTTCCCTGCCTCCTCCTTTCCTTTTCAACTTCCTCCATTCCACCCCTGGCTTGTCCTTTCTATGCTTACTTCCTTTTTTTCTTCCCTGCCTCCTCCTTTCCTTTCTTATTTTCTCATTTTCTTCCCTGCCTCCTCCTTTCCTTGCTTATTTCCCCCTTTTCTTCCCTGGCTCCTCCTTTCCTTGCTTACTTGCTTACTTCCTCCTTTTCTTCCCTGCTTCCTCCTTTCCTCACTTACTTCCTCCTTTACCTCCCTGCCTCCTCCTGTCATTGCTTACTTCCTCCTTCTCTTCCCTGTCTCCTCCTTTCCTTGCTTACTTCCTCCTTTTCTTCCCTGCTTCCTCCTTTCCTCACTTACTTCCTTTTTTTCTTCCCTGCCTCCTCCTTTCCTTGCTTAATTCCTCCTTTTCTTCCCTGCCTTCTCCTTTCCTCGCTTACTTCCTCTTCTACTTCCCTGCCTCCTCCTTTCCTTTTCAACTTCCTCCATTCCACCCCTGGCTTGTCCTTTCTATGCTTACTTCCTTTTTTTCTTCCCTGCCTCCTCCTTTCCTTTCTTATTTTCTCATTTTCTTCCCTGCCTCCTCCTTTCCTTGCTTACTTGCTCCTTTTCTTCCCTGCCTCCTCCTTTCCTTGCTTACTTCCTCCTTCTCTTCCCTGCCTCCTCCTGTCCTGGTGTTCAACCTCCCATCTGGGGTAAATCCCAGACATAAACCCTGGCAGTCCCACACGCTGCAGCGACACTGTGTCCTCGTTTCACTAATCAAGTCCATTAGCTTCAGTCTCACTGATTCACTTCTCAGAGCTTCTTTCCCACCTACGAGTGAACAGCTTGTTTTGGGGTGTCCTTTTTTACACAAGCTGCTTCTCTAATAAAGAGCTAGTGCTCCAGTTGGCACCGGCGCTGGAGGACCGGCCCACTCCGAGCAGCATCGGAGTGGCTTCTACGAGAGATTATAGACTATGAATCCTCAAAGCAGTCAAATTATAGGGATCTCTACAGTCAAGGACAGCCCCTCCCCCAAGCCTTTGATTTCACATAGCTTATATTTTATGTATGATTTTTTTTTTCTACGTTCAAAAGTGTGTTAATATGTTAGTAATCCATCCTTTCAAACCATTTTTAACTCTCATGCTTCATTGGGTGCCTGATCACTAACATTTCAGATGGTACAGTCTAGTATTTACAGTGCACAGCCTACAGTAAGTACAGCTAGTGTGTGCCTGAGATGACATTTATGCGCATGCTGCCATCATCTTATGACGAACATCATCATCATCATCAGAGTAGATGTGCATGTTGTGAAGTAATGAAAGTGTCTTTGCTCTGCATTAATCATGTGCCTCTTCTCTTTGGCAGGTTAACATGGTTATTGGGATTCTCGTTTTTAACAAACTGGTGTCCAAAGACGGCATTACTGATATGAAACTAAAGGAGAGGGCGGGGTATGCCTTATACCACACATCCATTTTACACAGTGACCTATAACCAGCCTGATAGCTCAGCTATAGGGGGGTGGGGGAGGACTAGCACAGTTATTGGCTCTTTGCCTGAATCGATCCCTCAGCCATCATTTCAGACTTTGGCAAATTGGTTGAAGATGGCGCTTCATTTTGACTGAATTAATACCAAATAAGATAAAAGAAAATGTGTTTAGCCCAGATTACGCTCAATGCTCGTGGAGGATAGAAGAGTGATGTGGGGGAAAGCTGACTGGTTATTGGTCCTGCACAGACTGAGCAAGATGATGACTCATCTCATTGCTTTCTTTTAAGTTTTTCAAATGTGTCGCATTTTTCCTCCAGCTGCTCTTTGTTTGCAGGTGTTGCTATTGATGTAAAGTTCTGTAAATCCATCCGTGTCTTTTTTCTCCTGTTTGGTTATTTCTAGTAGAGGGAAGCAGGGCTTTAAAACAAGCAGGATCACACAAAAAAAACAAATTCAGGAGTTAAACTTTGGTTTGATTCACCGAGCTCTGTCCATCGGCTTTGTTCGTATTCAACAAAGATACCGCCGAGATCCGAGAATGTGGTGACGACGCTGAGTTCTGACTGAGGTCGCTCCGATCAATCACTGATGGCTGGAAGGGGTATTGGCCGATACCGATCACCGATCACAGAGTCTATTTGAAGCCTTTTATTTTCATTTATTTAACTATTCTTAACAACAGTTTATATTAAGTAGGGCTGTCAATCGATTAAAATATTGAATCGTGATTAATCGCATGATTGTCCAGTTAATGGCGATTAATCGCTAATTAATCACACATTTTTGTATCTGTTCTAAATGTACCTTAAAGGGAGATTTGTCAAGTATAAGTAAGTACTCGTATCAACATGGGAGTGGACAAATATGCTGCTTTATTCAAATGTATGTATATATTTATTATTGTAAATCAATTAACACGCAAAACAATGAGAGATATTGTCCAGAAACCCTCACAGGTACTGCATTTAGCATCAAACAATATGCTCACATCAGAACAGGTCAAACTGCAGCCCAGCAGGCAACAACAGCTGTCAGTGTGTCAGTGTGCTGACTTGACTATGACTTGCCCCAAACTGCATGTGATGATCATAAAGTGAAAATGGCCATGGCAGTTTTTCCTCGCCAAAATCTGGCCCAGTATTTAATCTCCTTCGCCACACAAGGATATGACCTGGTTGGTACCAATGGATTCATTTGTTTTTTTTAGTTTCAGATGATACCGGTATCTTCACTCTAGCTTTAAAACTGAGCCGTAACAACCTAAAAACAGCAAGTTGCATTAAAGAAATTAGTGGCGTTAAAACAAATTTGCGTTATTATTGCGTTAACTTTGACAGCCCTAATATCAAGTATTAAAATGAAGGGATGAGTAAATAACATGAAGTGTTTGGCAGGCAACATGTATTCCACTCTCATCAGCCCCTTTTGTACAGAGATCCGGCAGCGCTGCTGTAAAGGAGATCCCTCATTACACCGGCTTTGCTTTTTTTTTACACTGAACCAAACAAAGCCGGCATAACGCTGCATCTGATCGGCTCTTCTGATCGACCTTTATAGAGCGCACCAACTACTATTTAGAATGAATATTGGCCAATAGCGATCGGGGGCCAATCGATCGGAGCGCCCTTGGTTCTGATGGGGAAGAGGACTCAGCACTTACTTTGGTAAATGTACATTTGCAACAGAGCCAATGGCCAGAGCTACAACAGTAAAACTAAATCCTCCTTCTTGCTACTAAGCTACTGTTTTGTAGGTCATTGTTCTCCCATTGAGTTGTTCAGTTCAGTGATGTTATGGAGAATAGAGATAGGGTTAACCTGCTTTAAGGTATGGGGCTATTATGAGCCTTTTAGAAAAGGAACGCTCCAACATTTTGGCAAATAAAAACCCCACTAGTTGCTTACGGTGTGTTCACATCGAACGCAAAGCAAACTTTTCTTGCGGCATGATTACATACAAAGTCTAATATTTCAACTCAACATCACTGACGTCCTGACGTCCTGACGTCGTTGAATCAGAAAAGGTGTTGTAAAAAGTATTGTAGCCGTCTGTAGGCACCCAGAGCTCTATGATAGTACCTCACATGTACAGAGACCGGATATATGTATGTGTATAAACCTTAGTCGTATTTATATTACATGTTATTTTGAGTGTTGATGGAGCAGCTACAATGTTAGCATGGCTTAGCACTCAACGATCCAAACTCCGTTCAGAAAACAAACATTTAAAAAAGATGTTTCGCGTTCATACCGCTGTAGTAAACCAGATTAACTCAGCCAACGTGTGACTTGCTGGATACAGTGAATACAGCTCGGTCCACGTTATGAACCCAGACGGCGTTTGGTTTTCCGACATATCTGGGACGTCCACAACATGTATAAAGCAGCGATAGCGGTTATTGGCAATGGTTGATGGCCCTGGCACGACCAAAACTAACGCTAGGGGAGTACCTAGAGCGTAGGTCTCCGATGCCGACGGGCACTGACCGAGCGGCGGTGTTTGACGAGTTGGGAGTGAGAATGTGTTGCTTGGATGTTTGTGACTAGCTTGTTTGCTAACAGGATATACTGTAATACGTTACTGTGACAGCTCTTTTTCCACTTTGAGTGAGGCTGTTTCCTCTAGCTTCCTGCTGTTTGACATTACTCTGATCACTTCTCAGAAAGCGTATAGATTTCCTCATCTGACTGGGGTTTGGCAGCAAACAAGCATATTTTCCAAAATGTTGGAGTTCTCCTTTAAATGTTTGATACAAGAAAAAACCTGCAAGAGAAACTTTTCTTAGTTTTTTGTAAACATGAATACGCAAAGCACACATTCAATTTTAGCACATTTGAATACCGTCACTAACTATTTGGCAACTTGAATCTAAAAAATGTCTTTGGGCTGTTCAGCTATCAGCTGGTCAAACCACAGAGCACACACGCGCCCTGCTCCGCTTTACCCCCGCAGGCTGTTCTGTCTCCATTGGCATTGTTGGTGCATTCAAATGTTATTTTCTTTCTCTCTCTGAAAATGTTTGCTTTCTTCAATGATCTCTCTGTTCAACTGTACTTGTTTTTTGCTGTCTGATATGTCATGTTTGAGTTTGCACAGAATCCCCTCTCTCTCACTCAGGGCTCTCCAATCAGGAACACATCAGTCTCAGAAGCCCCCTTCCATGTCATCAGTGATTGGGTAAAAAAGATCTGCCCATCCCCCCTCCTCTCCTTCTTAATGTATGGCTACCAGCCCTGCCCATCACCAGATCTGCTGAATCCTCTAGCAAGCACCTCTGATTGGCTTACTATTACTTCCTGCCTATTTACCTCACTATCCCACTATTGACCTTGCAATTTAATGCTACCTCCTGTTAGCTGGATAGAACATAACACATTACTGCCTCAGGTACTGACCGTTCATGGAATGCTTTTAGAGAAACTGTGACTGTTTCAACAATAACACATGCTAGTTGCAGTGCAGTAATATTAATATTTCCTATTTACTTAAATGGTGTAGGCATGTGTGTGCGCAAGGATAGTGTGGCCTTGTCGTGATTGCATCTACAGAGTGTGTGTTCTGCGTCTGATGGGGTAACTTGTTGAAAGGTGTTGTCTGCTAGTAATGACTGGTCAGATGGAGCCTTGCTTCAGTTTGAATGTCACCTCAGACTTAGTCTTGCAATACCAGACAATCGGAGATCTCCGCCTGCCGTTCGTCTGGGCATTTTTAAATGCAAAGTTGTTGCTAGAAAGGAGCAGTGAGTACGGCCGCTAACAAACGCCTGACATTGTAATTTTTTTCCTGCGATACATATTGCGATATGGGAAATTACAGGAATTTTCAGCCTAAATGTTGTAGACTTTCAAGCTAAATGCATCAATCTGGTGCCCTTTGAGAGCAAAATGAAGAAGCTAGATCTGAGGAACATTGACCTCTTGTGCTCTAGTAAACACTTTAATCATAATCAGTGGTTGTATAGATATGAATGATGATGACAGCTAAAAAAGTCACACTCACAAAGCATGGTAAACAAGATGGGGTCCGTGTTTCAGGACGGGTCGGGCCAGTTGCCAACATCGCCGCAGACCTCGCACTTGAGGACAGTCCTGGTTGACAGCGTTAAGTCCACGGTCCCAGGAAGTGGCGAGGTCCGGGGCTAGGGGTGCTGTAAAGCTCACGGTCAGAGCCGCAAGCCACCATCGTCCCGGGCCTTCCCAAGCCGACCTATAGAGCCGGTTGTGACGCACCACTACGGGGAAATGTGCTCTCCAGGATCCTCCCACACCGACTGGTCATCTCTATGCTGCCACATCTCTGCCGCCGCTGTGTTGAAGCCTCCGGACAGATGCAGACCCCACCCGTTGAGAAGTGCAAAATATATATATACAGTTAATTATGAAACTGGGGCGGACCCACCTAGACTGCAGGCAATTAATGAGAAACACATTTACGTCCGTTATTTGAATAACGTAACAAACATACTTATCTTACAGTAAGTCAAACCACGATGACTTACTGCAGCAGTCAACAAGGAGTTTTGTAGCATTGTTGTTTTGTTTCAATTTACAATGTACAACCTAACTAAGTAGTTTTTGTGAACTGAACTATGATCTTTCCTAAACCTAACGAAGTTGTTTCCTGTGAAGATGGCCGTTGATTTTGAAAAGAATGGAGGGGAAATGGACGCTGAACATTCGTAGGAAAATGCACAAAATGAGGACTAATTTTCCGTGAGATATTATACAAACCATCGTATGAGAATACGTTTCATTGTGATGTTCCGGACTCCTTGAATTTGAATTGAGTACCATTGGACTAGTGTATTAGTGAGCACAACAAACCTGGCCATTTTACAAAAGGAATGTAAATGAGTGAACTGTGGGTGTTGCTGGACGTGCCTGATGATTCATGGAATTAGGGATGACCCGATACAACTTACTTTTGGGTCCTTGCCGATACTGAGTAGGCCTACTGTTATGATTACTTCATAATACCATTACAGTTCTCACAGTGACTCTGAAAAACGGTTTTATTTTCATCAGAAGTTCCTCATTTTCTTTCTGTAACAAATTGATGGCCAACAGATGGCCAGCAAGACACCGGAGCTCGGCTCGGGTCTTGAGGAGTTGTTACATTTATTTACCGACAAATAAACTGTGCACACTGCACTGCTACATTTTCAACTATAACGTTACGATAACTTGGTACTCACCTTCACATACACACACGGTCTCTCTCTCTCGGCCAAACACTCGCTAACATTACACCAGGCTCAATACACTTGCGGAAACCCTGACAGAGTACGCCAAGCAGACACACAGCTGACAACATGACAATGCACGCAACATCGTGGCTGCTAACTCACCCAGAGGGGTGAACTGAGGACTCAGTTGGTTGTTTGTACATCGGGTTATTGTTGCAGCTGGGCAGCACTTCAACCACAGCAGCCCGGCATGCAAGGCATTAATCTTGTCTGTTAACGTCATGTTGCCTTCAGGTGGTATCGGGTGCAGTTGTATCGGAGTAGTTTTACGAGTACTTGAGCACAGTTTTGGACCGGTGTCGGTATCCGTGCATCCTTACATCCCTACATGTAACCATTTTCTGCCACTTAGCAGTAGCCCAAATGTCTTTCCGGTCCACCCTTCAGTACAGTCTACCCCGGGGGTCTCCTTGCAGTTGGGCTTGCCTCTAACACCTTCTCAAGGAGACTTCCAGGAGGCATCCACCTCAACTGGCTCTTTTCAATATGAAAGAGAGCATCTGTTCCACTCTGGCCTCCTTTCAAATATCTGATCTCCTCAGCTTATCTCTGATAAGCCCCGTTGGCACATTTGGGGAAATGCCCACTGGTTGGGTCCCCTAAGGGCCAACTAAGGTCAATTCAAAAGCCTTTGTGATTTGATTTAAATAGGAAAGAAGTATATCACCTGGAATAAGGAAATGGGAGGTATGGCGAGTGCCTGGTGGCTTGGCAGGCTGCCATGGGGTCCAGTCAGTGTCAGCCAGAAACAACATGGGCCACCTCCATGTGGGTTTGCCCCATGCAGTCAAACCCTACCCCCTTTAGGGATCTGCTGCATTGCCATTCAGGTAATAGGCCTGTGTCTATGTTAAAAGAATACTCCGCCAAGAAAGGTAGGCATTGCATTCCTATACTATTGTTGGACATTTTAAAACAGAAAGTATCAAAATTGATGCAGCAGAGACAGATATTGTCTTTTTTATTCCACCCATTCTCCTTCCTTGTCAAAACCTCATGCCTACATTACCCAAAATGCAACTGGACCACAGAAAGTTTGGTCAGAGATTGGGACGTGTTTTACTGTAGAGGCTAATGGTAGCTCTACACCCCTTAAGGCTTAGCGTATGTCTTGTCTTAAATCCAGCCCATCTTTAGTAAATAGTCACTCTGCCTGTTTTGATCAAATCAAATCTTGATCAAGACAAATTATAACATAACTAAAGTATCAGATCCAGAACTCACAGTGACCTTGGATCTTATCTTTCTTCCACATACTGAACACAGTAGGCGATTACGGTCTCTCGAGCTTTTTCATGCCCCGTGGTTGGACTTGAGAATGCGACTAGAAGTTCTGCTCAGGCTTGTTGGTTGTTGGTTTAATGCCGACACAACCTGAGAATCAAGCTGATTTTGGGCCCGGTTCCCCCTGCTGATGATGCTTCTAAAGATTATCTTTCCAGATGTTCCTGTAGTGTGAGGTATGTTAACAGTGTTTTTTACATCCCCGATCAGAAGTCCATCCTGGCTGCACCGATTTCAAATCATAAATATTAAACATGTTCAATATTTACGATGGGATGTGGTGTTGTGTGTGGGGAACCCCGAGGACAGCCGATGATGCAGTCACGTAGGAAAGAACGATAGCCAGTTGAAAACCAAACTGACGGAAGGACAACCACCGCCGTCATGGTTGCCACGACAAAGCAGTGAGATGGAGCTCAGAAATGGAGGACCAACTTGTTGACACAAGTGTTAATTTAACATGTCTATATGACCTCATCCATCCTTCATGAATATTCAGTACAAAGTAGTCACTAATTCTTCTTGCCCGTTGTTTGTTAACACTAAAGCCGGGCCTCTTGTTGATCCTGAATGAATCTGTTAGTGTGTGCTGTTCAGTCACAGCTAAGTTGTTACCATGTTGTTACCATGTTGTTACCATGTTGTTACCATGTTGTTATGTGTGGAGTCTCACATGTTCAACATCTGGTTAGATTTGAAGGATCTGTTAGTGTGGGCCGGCCTGAAGTTATCTGAACATGATCTAACTGGTGTTTCATGTGGTGATGAGGCTGTTTGTAGTTCTTTCTGTGGTGGACAAAAGAAGGAAATGAAGAGGGTCTAATGCCCCCCCCCAACACCCCCTTTGGTGACCTCACCCCCCCGTTCACCCACTCGCCTCTCCTGTGGGCGGTTCTCAAGGATCAAATGCAAAACATGTTTAAGGAAGCTAATTAATTTGTGCAGCATCTAATTAAGCGCGCAGCAGCATCTGCAGCAGGCAGGTCTGCTCACACCTCAGAGACAGTCCCCCCCCCCCCACAACATCAGAGGCTAATTCTCTGAGAAAATGAAACCAGACAGAGAGAGGCCTAATACCAACCAGCACTGGAGTTTGTTTCCTCCTTAAATGCTGAAATGCTTTCAGTCATCAGGCGTGTGTATTTACAGGTTGGAATAGAAGTTTAATCACAAACTTTCAGATCAAAACGCTTTTTCGTAGTTTTAACAAGAACTTCTAATTCCAGTGTTCCACGTGCTGCAGAGCTACGGAGCGTCCTGTAACGCGTAGAGAAGAAGGTTAATGTGTGACTAGATTGTACCAGATCCATTTCATGTTTGTTCATATTGGATATTTATTTATTTTCCTCAATGCATCTCCCCCCCCACCCTCCCACCCCCCCATACCAACAGCCCACCTTTTTGCCTCTCGATCCTTAAGTCCAGGGGAAATGGTGTTGTGTTTCAAAAAGTCTTGATTGCTTTTTAATATCACTGCCTGCGGCGTACATTTAGCGGCTGTATTGCCCTTTTACTTGAAATTGAATTTCTTCCATTATGTGATTTTTAATCCAGGCGTCCAGGGGCAACAGGAATCGATTCCCTCAGCTCTTCAGCTTTAATTGTTGTTTAGCAGGAGGCCATATGGTAACAGATTAGTTTGTTATTACTTGTCAATATCTCCAGCATTGTAGTCAGTCTTCTCTAGCTTTCCTAACTACACTGGAGAGATATACGGAGTTATAAAAGGAATCCTGATGGAGTTTTTGGAGCTTTGGTTGTTGGAGGGGAAAATGAAGTCGTGTAGTTTCTCGGTGATCGTATCTGGAAGTGATCTGTTGCTTTCTTATTAGGTGTAAACATATCAAAAGTTAATATCATCAAATCCAACGCCCAACAACAGCTCTCTGTGATCATCATTGGATCCATTTAGCAGTTTTGTCTTTTTGTTTTGTGAGTAACTGGTCGGTCACTTCAGGTTGTCTATGTAGTAAATGTAAAATGAACAGGACGTTTACTTCCTGGCCGCTGCACTCGGTAACAACGTCTTCCATGAATACCTGTAACATCCTGAAGGTTCTGATGTTGTGTAACTCTCTGGTCTCTGATCAGCGGCGCAGGATGTTTCCTGTGTGAACGATGTGAAACCGTACAGACTGACGGAGCTTGTTGCTTTACACGTGTGTATGTTGGAGGTTTGAAATGTGTGTGTGTGTGTAAACCTTTGCTTTAAGCACTTGGCATTGCTCGTAATAAGCAGTTAGCACAAATGGAGATGACCAGGGAGTGAGGCACATCCAGCACATCATCAGAATCAGAGCAGCAGAGATGGAAATCACTCAGCCAGCGGGTAAAATGCCGTCCAGATTAAAGCCTTCTCGTATTACAAGCAGATCAGTGGTTGAGTGGGTGAAACGTTGAGAACGCAGAGAGGAGTCTCAGTTCCTTCACGTCATCAAATGTCCCGCCCCCTCCCCCTCCCTCCCCTATCCCCAGAGTCACACACAGGTAAAGCCCAAAACACACACACACACACACACACACACACACACACACACACACACACACCGGTTGGCCTGTAGCCCTGAGAGAGAGACTGTGCGAGAACACTGTGACTCACTGTTTGCGTGACTGTTTGTGTGCGTGCTCGCGTGCGCACACGCATCTGTGCGAGTCTGTGTGTAGGTGCATTTGTATCTGTTTGTGTATGTTACAGCGTGTTAATTTGACTTTGCAGTCAGATGACAGTGCCACTGTACAATATGACGCTCAAATGTGCCAAGTGCGGAGTTATCTCTTCGGCTGACGTTTCCACCACAGCTACCAGTAACGCCATGTTAGTCCCGCTAATTATTTTTTCCTTAACTCTTCTTACCTCTGTACCTCTCTCCTCTCCTCTACTGTACGCCTCCCCCCTTCTTCTCCCTCACTTGATTGGTTCTCTTTCCTTTATCCCTCTGTCATTTTTTCCTCCTCCCTGATGCCCTGGCAGGCAGGGGTTCACTCAATATGAAAAGCTCCTGAAGCTTTTGTGCCAAACCAACGTGTGTTAACTGTATATATGTAAATAATGATGCATAATGTTATTGATGAGTGAATGAGAGTGTGTTTGTGTTTGTCCCTTAAGAGATCATCAGAGTCACACAGCTGATTAGAACAGGGTTGGGGAGGCCATGGCTATGAGAGGACAGCAATACACTTTTATTGTCTCAGTGTGTGTGTGTGTGTGTGTGTGTGTGTGTGTGTGTGCGTGCACTTGCGTGTGTGTATGTATGTGGGTCTTGCTGTGATCTCTGAGTGCCTAGACAGATCATTTCCATTATTATCAACCCAGGCCTTTATTTTCTACTTTTGGCTCTACCGTGCTCAAAGAATCTGATCAGAACTATGGAAGTTTATTGTGAAGTTATCTGCCTCTTTGTTTTGCAGGGAGTGTTGCTCTCTGCTACAATCCACAAACACACCCCTAAATAGCTCCTCTATGTTTTAAATAGAACAATTAATACATTAATACATTTAACGTTATAGTCTATAATGTGACACACTTCACGTGCAGATTGATTTTTCCGGCTAGTGGCTGTGAAATGTGTTAACAATACAGCAGATACATTTCCCTCTAGAGTCGGGCAATATGACAGTTTACATTCTCAGTTTTACTCCCAGTCCTGTTTCACGGCTGGATGTGTGTATGTATATTTATATGAACCCGTTCTCACTCCTAACTCGTGAAATGCTCCACCCCTTGAGCGTCCCTATGAGACGCACCGGGCTTCCAACTAACTCCAATGTAAACCCACTTGCGTTGCGTTATTAGAAGCTCAGAGCAACTGACAGTATAAAGTGCCAGAAAGTCCACGTAGAGCGGGTTGGAGGGGGGGGTGGATGGGTCAAACAAACACAGGACTTTGACCCAGGAGACCGCCGTGGAGACCGCCGTTTGTGTCCCGTTTGAAACTAAAAGTAAACGTTGACATTTTGTCACTTGAGTCGTGAGTCGGGCTGTCAAAGATGATGTGATAATAACATGTGAACGCAAATTCATTTTAACGACACTCATTTATTTGATGCAGTAACGCAACGTGCGAAATTAGGTTGGTAAAGGTTAAGATAAAGCTAGAGCGAAGGTACCGGTATCTTATGAAACTACAAGCTGATGAATCCATCGGTACCAACCATGTCATACTAGCTCATCACCAAGGACGTTAAATAACACTCCAAACTGTCATGACCATTTTAAAAATGGTCCCTTGACCTCTGACCTCCAGATCAGTGAATGTAAATGGGTTCTCTGGGTACCCACGAGTCTCCCCTTTACAGACATGCCCACTTTATGATAATCACATGCAGTTTGGGGCAAGTCATAGTCCAGTCAGCACACTGACACACTGACAGCTGTTGTTGCCTGTTGGGCTGCAGTTTGCCATGTTCTGATTGGAGCAGATTGTTTTATGCTAAATGCAGTACCTGTGAGGGTTTCTGGATCAATATCTGTCATTGATTTGTGTTGTTAATTGATTTACAATAATGAATATATACATATATTTGCATGAAGCAGCATATTCCTGTGAAGACGGAAGTTTATTTTGAAAAGGCACTATGCATGTAGCGAGCAGAAATTGCCACGTCGCCCCTAACACGTCCAAAACTGGCGCTACAGGGGTACCTACTGTAGAGCATCAGAGTTTGAAGCCACTGACCAAGCCTCAGTCGCCTGTTTGACGCTTTGGGGTGAGAACATGTTGTTTATATACATGCACCAAGTCTCCTTCTAAATGATATGGGTAGATGCTATACTAAATACAATAGGCAACACTTTGAAACATTCAGATGATGTTTCTTCGGCCCCGTCATGGTCCTATGACTTTTGTTGTTGCCAACCCAGACGTATCACAATCCTGTAACTTTGACTCTTGATCTGTGTGTCATCTGTTTCTTATGGTGTCTCTTTCTAAATGATAGGGGTAGAGCTAAATATGATACCAACAGTTCTAAATATTCTAATGATAATGTTTCTTCCAGTCCCGTCATAGTCCTGTAACTCGTAACCTCGTCCCGTCCCGATCTAACCAAGTTTTACAACCACACGTCAGCCTCTGTTGTTAATACACAATGTAATTAGCATTGTATCCATCTGGCCTAATCAGTGGATTACCTACTACATGTATACTTGTGTTGACATGTTTCACCTGTTTGTAATGCCAGGTGAAGATAGTGGAGTCAGTACTGCTAATGCCGGGATCAGACGACAGGATATTTCTGTCTTTGACGATGGTCACCATGTCAGAGCTAACGATCACAGCGCCATAAACTCTTGCAGTGTCTCGTCGGGTGACTGGTGAGACTACACGTATGACCACGACCAATCACAACACGTCGTATTCCACGATAATGCACGAGTTCAGACGTCATCGGGAGCCGGTTGAAGCAACTGTCAATGCTTGGGTAATGACAATTTAGCATATTCTCGCAATTAGGACCGGGGATATGCCGGCGTAGCTATCATATCGTAGAATATCTACTCACCTGGTCGATGAAGTGCTTCCGCTGTTTCTCGCCCAAATTTTTTGACTCTGTCATGATACTCCCTCGACGAAACGTCAAACAGGCAGCAGGGGGCTACAGTCGCCACAACTCAATACATTTTTCGTCAGTTTCGTTGTTCCATCTGACGGCAGCAAACTCGTCCTCCTTTTCTCCATGTTTGTTTATTATCAAGTGTCCTGACTGCGACTGCGCGCTGGAGAGAGCACCTGATTGGTCAACGCAAAGGAACACGTCATTGGAGACGACGTCACACTAGACGTGTCGAGACGAAACATTCTGACAGGCTAGACTTTTCCTCGGGGTGTCGTGGGGCGTCCCGGACGTGGCGTCGGTTATCGTGTACTATGACGCTCTATACCAGATAAGATTTTCGCACACGACGCTCATTTATCGTTGCCGATCCCCTACGACGGCCGTGTCGGGCTGTAATCAGGCTGATATCGTGGAGTCTGATCCTGGCATAAGAGGCGGTGGATTGTATCGGTGAACAGCACTCCCTGCAGGTAGAGAAGGTTGTAGGTCTACAGTCGAATCATTTTACTCATAAATGATGAATATGGAGAACAAGGTCCGACTGAATAGAACTTCCTTTAGGTAGGAATCAGCCATTCGGCCCCTTTTTACATACATTTCAGCATTTTGAACTCTGACCAATCTCATACCAGCTCTACGGTTGAGTTACTGAGAGGCTGGAAAAGCCTCTGAAACAGGATTCACACAATGAGACGCATTGGATTTCAAATGAGGTCAAGGGAAATAACAACATTGGTCTAAACCCATTTAATACCAGAGGTGGAAAGTAACTAAGTACTTGTAATTCATTTGTGTAGAGTTTTTTTATACTTGAGGTTTTCCATTTGTTGGACTTTGTTCTTTTACTTAACTACGTTTTTGGAGGACATATTTAAGTTTTTACGTGAACACATTTATCTGTTTCACATTTCACTTTTCAGAATACCTTATTAAATGCAAACTAGATGATGAGCTTTAGATAATGTGATGCATTGAGAGCATTTTAAACAAGGCAATGTGACAAATTTATTATTTTGAAAATTCCATCAGCAGCACTATTATTTTGATAGACAGTCAATAATGAAAATAGTTATTTTCCCCTTTTAAATCTCCATTAGAGCATGATTTGTAGTGATTGTGTCATCATGACTTGATTAGTGATGTTTTCCAGGGAACGTGTGTTCACCTGCCTCATACATTAGTCACAGTTACTATGTTTTAACGTGACGTGAACGCAGCATAAGAGCCACGTGTCCTTTCACATGATTTATCCCTTTTAAAGAGTAACAGCAGTAAGTTATGCCGTTAGACCAGCTCTAACAATTATTACTTTCAAAGGTTTATGAAACGCTCACTCACTAATTATTCAAGTCACTTCTACTTTTACATTTTTTTATTTGGTGCTAAGCTGCTGTCAGTGACGCTTAACACTTCCCGTACACATCAGCAGCTGGATGACCAAACAAACAGGACTTTCACCCGGGAGACCGCTGCTGGTGTCTGTGTGAAACCAAAAGTCAGCGTTGACTTTACGCTTGTTACGTTACGCCGTTACACTTCTTACGTAACGTTATGTAAGAAAGTTTGCTTATGCCTAGTTCACACTGCGTGAGCCTCAGGCAAAGCCATGTTGGCTCGGCGCTCGCACATCGGCGCTCGCACATAACATCGGCGCTCGAGCACTCGAGGCTCGCACTCGAGGCTCGCTGATGCACCATAGACACATTCCAGATATCTTGCGGTCTAAATACTGTTTGCTTTTTCACACTGAACGAAACAACGGTGTGATTTTAGATAGCACGCCAGCATCGTGGGAGCAAAAGAGGCCTGGCGTTAAACACAAAAGTGTGTGTGTGTGTGTGTGTGTGTGTGTGTGTGTGTGTGTGTGCTTGTAGTCCCACCGTGCCGGCTGTCCCTTTCACACAGACATCGGCTCGGCTCTGTGAATACCTCCCCTGCCGGGCTCAGAGGTGGAGCAACTCTGTCATCCCGTTCTGTCTCCGTGCCTTTCATACAGAACAGCGAGGCGGAATATCGGCGCAACATTCAGCCCTAGGCTGTGTGAAAGGGGGCTAATGAGAGCAAGACACGGGTTTATGGGAAACCTAGCGGAAGGGTCACCTGCAACACGAGGAACTTTACTGTGTTTACAATACGGATCAAAGTTGTTTTTGCATCAATAAACACAACACAGAACGCTGATGACTGATCTACATAGTAAAGAAATGTGGAAACAGGATATTATGTGAACACGGGTGCCAACGATAACTAGCACGACTACACCCGTGTCACATCTCTCCTCCCGGTGAAAGGTCTTGTAGTGTGTGACTTCCTGTCTCCGGTCAGTCATGTAGTGTAAAAAAACACAATGAGTCCAAGACTACCTGATAACATGAGGGTGAGTTGTGTAGCGTGAACAGTACAGATGCGATCTGACCACTCTGAAAGTCGTGTAGAGTGAACTCGGCTCAAGGGCGGCTGTTTTTTGTTTTTTATTTTTTTATTTACGCTAGGTACGTTCCGTTATTATATTCTGATTTTAACACAAACCGTGATCTTTTTTCTAACCAGTCGTTTCACAACATTGAACCACGTGGCGTTGTGCGTTTCTGCCCGCGTGCTACGAGGCTGAAATGAAATGTATTTATGAAACGTACTTTGGGTTCAGAAATGTCGACTTTCTACGTATCCGTGGTTTGCAGAAACGTACAGTGCCAACATTTTTACCTTCTCTCTCTCCGGGCTTTTAATGTGTATGAAGTTTTATTGACAGCAGCGAAGCAATTATCGAAAGAAAAACGGTTAAGTAGAAGTAATTGGAAATAGTGATTGAGTAGAGCTCAACTCAGAGCAGCTGATTGGGTCGTATGACATGACCCATGATTGAAATATATATTATACTAAATTCATATTTGACATTACAGCCAAACGTTTGAATGCATCACTTAGAATAATGCAGTATTTTTCCATCGTTGCATGATTTTTTACTTGAGTACTTTTTTTCCACTTCTGGAATATTATCCAACCAAAATGGAGAGCATCTATTTAATAGCTTTGACAAGATAATCTGGGTGATACTTTCATGACACTCAGTGAGTAGTTATTGTTCTAGTTGTTTCCTGGTGTGCACATTAGAACAGATGAGTCAGAAACAAAAAAACAAGAACAGCAAAGTGAGAGCAAAACTGTGGCCTCTTCCTCTCTCTCTGCCTCTCAGTCCTTCTCTGCTCTGCCTCCGTTTGTCTTTGCATTCTGTTTCAGCCTCATTACACTCGTTTTTTTCCCCACTGCTCACCATCACTCCTCCTTCTCTTTCCTGTGGCACTAGATCCTCTATGGTTTGACTGAACCATCTTAAACATACATGCATGTAATATATGTGAATTATGAACATATATATCTGCAGAAAAATGGATGTATGTTTTTGTTTGTGATAGTAACATAATTATTTGTTGTGATGTAATGTATTTATGCATGGGTAGAGTTGCTAACACTATGCTAACAGCGTGGGCAGTTATCAAGGTTCAAGTAGCAGATTGGTTTAACATTCTGTCCAGCTTATCTCTTGGAGATGTTTTGTATGGAAGCCTGCCTTAGATGTTAAAAGAAAATCTAATAGAATTAGCTAATGACAACTATATGAAATGTCTTAGAGCATAATGGTCAGACAGCATCGTAGGCCTGCCCTCTGTGTCATGTTGAGAAAAGGTTTCCTAGTGCTGTCCTTGACTGCGCTTCCCCTCCCGTCCTGCAGGGCGTCACTGTGGAGCTCCTGTGTGGTTTTGCCCCTTCTGGCTCTCACGTGGATGTCGGCCGTCCTCGCGATCACAGACCGGCGCTCTGCGCTCTTCCAGATCCTCTTTGCTGTTTTTGATTCTCTGGAAGGCTTCGTCATTGTCATGGTGCACTGCATCCTGCGCAGAGAGGTACCTCACCACTCACTTCATAGACCGTCTTCTTCCTGGTTTTGTGTGGGGCTTTAAATGCTCTATATTTATTTATTTATTTAAAAGGATCCCCATTAGCTGATGTCAATGACACCAGCTAGTCTTCCTGGGGTCTGAAATCAAGTCACATCATATTCATCATATTCAACTACAGCACGTTGTCCTCCCACTGACATTCTTTGAATACTGATGTGGAATTCAGTTCAAGCTTTTCACATGAAAGATAGCACAATGTATATATATATATATAGTGGAGCGGATAGTGGGAAAGTCATGCAAATAGTGATACAAGCACCAAATTTGGCGTGATAACTCCCGAGGGGACGCTGAGCAAATATGAACGATTGGCAAAATTGAACTGCCGATAATGGTTTCTCTCATAGAAATTCATCTACTTGGTCGATAGGGGATCAGTAGTCCAACGTTTCCTTCCCTGAAAGACCGGATAAGCAGGAATATGCCAAGCTCCCTATCCAACACCAGCTGCTAGAACTGGAGCTGTCGACTCTCAAGGTGCATAAAACCACAAAGCAAAGACTCAGCGGACGGCCAGGAAGGAAGAAAAACGAATTAGAGGATGTTAAAGCTGTAAAAAAATTAGATCAAGCATACCAGAAAACATATAACTCCACATCACACATTCAAATTGACCAAGTACATGCATTTCCTTAAGAAAAACATTATACTCGAGTAAATTTGACAGCCATCTTGAAAAATGGCCGCCATATTGCAGTTAAAATTTTTTAAAACTATCAAAATTAGATCCAGCATGCCAGAAGACAGATAATCTGAAACCAAGATCACTCAAATCGATCACGTAGATGAATTTCTATGAGATAAGTCATTATCGGCAGGTCGATATGGATTTTTAAGTGGTCAACTGTTTATATTTGCTGAGTGACCCCTCGGCAATCATCATGCCAAACTTGGTGCTTGTATCACTATTTGCAAAAATGGATGTTATCCGCTCCACTAATACAATAAACTAATACAATAAACCAATACAATAAACTAATACAATAAACCAATACAATAAACTAATACAATAAACATGTTGGTAGGACTGATTAAAATGTTTACCAGCATATGAATAGCTACAGTCTGTTGGTATGTCTGTTGGTCCGTCCATTCATTCCATCAATGCTTTGGTCTACGGCCCCCAGACTTTTCATCTAGAACCGATCAACCCAAATCACCCCTTCAGCAGTATGGTCTTGATGGTCCATGTTGAGCACCGTGACCTCAACATGTTGAGCCCTTAGAGCGTATCAGAGGGATTTCTGTTGTTGTAAACCCTTTACCTCTCCTGTAGCCAAACCATTCTGCCATTCTGTCATCTATTTTTCTGAAACCCTTTACCTCTCCTGTAGCCAAACCATTCTGCCATTCTGTCCGTTTTGAGTTTAATGACCCCCCCAAAGCCTTTGGCCTGTAGCAACAGCCATCAAGACAACCTTTTAAACTACTCTTTTACTGATTCATTCAGAATTCGTACCTTTCTACAGCACTAATTATACCGTCCGTTATACCGTTATATGCTCCATGATGACATGGTTTTTATGGGCGGTGCAGATGGCCATGACATTCCTTGAACACATTCAGGCTCCCGATGGGGTTGAGCCATTTTAATTTTAATGACCCCCTGAACTTCAGCTTGCAGCACCGCCATCAGGACAAACCTGTAACCCAGAGCTTTGAACGGTCGTGTGTAGATGGTTGAATGGTTGAGGTTAGGATGGGTTAGGGTTAGGATAGGTTAGGTTTAGGATAGGTTAGGGTTAGGGTTAGGATAGGTTAGGGTTAGGGTTAGGGTAGGTTAGGGTTAGGGTAGGTTAGGGTTAGGGTTAGGGTAGGTTAGGGTTAGGGTTAGGATAGGTTAGGGTTAGGTTTAGGATAGGTTAGGGTTAGGGTTAGGGTAGGTTAGGGTTAGGGCTAGGATAGGGTTAGGATAGGTTAGGGTTAGGTTTAGGGTAGGTTAGGG
>CAKAOH010029640.1:0-19981 GCA_916701665.1 Sebastiscus tertius | reverse complement strand
TGTGTGTGTGTGTGTGTGTGTGTGTGTGTGTGTGTGTGTGTGTGTGTGTGTTAATAGCTATAGTTCCACAGTGGGCCTGTGGCAGCTCCACTGATTCGGTCAGTCTAAAGATGTAACAGTCCTTGGGTGTGGGGGGGGGGGGGCCGGGGGACTTTTATTTGTCTGGCCCCTCTCCGTTGTGGCTCTCGGCGCTCCACCCACAGCAGCCCTTTAGTTCTGCCCCTTAGACGCTGGTGATTGACGCAAGGCAAGCGCTGGGCTTCTGGAGTTTCTCCGGTTGGGTGCCGGCAGGTTCTGGGATGGTGCGGAAGGAGAAGGGGGTGGCGGTGCCGGTGGTGATGCCGAGGTGGCCGGGGCTCAGCGCCAGGTTCTGCCGACGGTTGCTCTCCACTATGGAAGAGGTGTTGGACGCTAGGCTCTCCCGTGTTCTGCGGAGAGACGGTGACACACAGTGAGAAATGATGGAACTACAACAGCAAATGAAGTGCTTGAAGCTTCCATTTCTGCTCAGACACACAACAGGACTACACACCCTGTGTGACAAACATTTTGTTCATCATCACATCACAGAGGAATACGCAATTAATCAGAGACAGAGGTTTCGTTCTTGACTACGTGACCTGACTATCCGGAATTAACATTAGAGATATCCACAACGTCATTGTGATTAGTCAGAATTCTTATTCCAGATATCTGTAACGTCATTGTGACTAGTCAGAACGACAGTTAGAGATATCTGTAATTCAGTTCTGACTATCCTAGATAACAGTTACAGATATCTCAAACCTCATTATGACTAGTCAGACTTGTTGTGCATGGCGTTTGCTCATCAAGGCTTCCCATTGGATATCGGCTCAACGAAGCATCTGAACAGTGTTAGCAGAAGCTTTTGCTAATTCAGATACTTCAGTAAAGTGTGAAAGATATTCACAGATTCAAACTCCCCGGATCAATAACTCATAAGTTGTTAAAACACCAGCGAGGGCTCTTTCTAACCATAGTAAGGTAGACAACGAGCTACAAGCTCATTTTAATCAAAACGAGCCTTTAGTCCTCTGAGCGGGACACATGACATCAGTCTCTATGTGCAGGCAGGTGTGAGAGGAGTGGTCGGGGACCGCAGTGGATCAGATAGTTAGAAAATGAGCTCATCATCAAGGAATCTGTGGCCAACGAGAGCTTTGTTCACCAGAGAGTTGTGGTAGAAATTTACAGCGTATTGTAGATTTATTGTCTCCAGACACACTTTAAATAAACCCATACGGCTGTGCAGCGCCCCCCCCTTCTGACGTAATTACAGACATCTGAAACGTCATTTCACCAAGTCACAACTATAATTCTAGATATCTGTAATTACATTTTGACTATCCGTAACTACAATTTGAGATATCTACAACGTCATTCTGACTAGTCATAATTTAATTTTAGATATCTAAAAAGGACAATGTAGATATTTACAATTGAGGGGAATTAAAGATATCTTGAACTGGAATTCTGACTAGTCAGAATTAAATTGTAGATATCTGAAACTGCAATTACGACTAGTCATAATTCAGGTGCGGATATCCGCAACTGAACTGTAGATATCTGTAATGACAAAACCCCATACACATGAATGGCAAAAGTAGTTTGAATCGTACTGGTCAAAGTGTAATTACGGATATCTAAAATTTGAGTTTTGCCTGGTCAAAATAGAATTAGGGATATCTTGAATTAGAGTTTTGACAAGGCAAAATGGCCTTGCAGATATCTCTAATGAGTATCCTGTCTAGCCATACATATACATATATACATATTAAGCAGGGGGGTCTGAGGAAAATTTGATCTGCATTCTGGTGAATTGTTATGCACCAATCTATGGTGGAAATGTCTTTATTCATGTTAAGGCTTTTCTTAACACAAGACCGCCATCATCATACTGCCGTTGTTTGTGTACATTCCTGTTCCTGGAAGTTGTTTCCTAGCACATGACATCCCAAGCTATGACTGGTCGGGAAACAACGTGTAGTCTGTCACGTCGCGACCATGTCACGGCAAGAATTTAGGACTCTATAATCGCCAAATCTGACACAGTGACCATCGTAACAGACAAAAACAATGTGTAGTCTGAACCCTGCATAAATGCGCATGTGTAATTAATTTGAATTAATTTCTAAACCCATGGACTTTATTAGCTCATACTGTATGTGTTTCAACAAGATTACTGCTCATGTTCAAAACTTTCTGCACATTCAAAAAAATATCCCACATATATGTTCTCTTTTTTGAGAAAAAAGCTGTAATATTACAAGAATAAAGGCATAATATTTCAAGAAAAAAAAGACGTTATATTATGAATTTTAAAGTCGTTATTTTTACGAGGAAAAAAGTTATCTTCAGACTTGGTTTTCTCCGCAGCTGAGACAGAGCTAAATGGTGATGATGTGAAAGGCAGCCAGAATCTACCTGTCCTATAATCTGCTGTGCATTATGTCATTGCACTGCTGATGTGGTAGTATTCCCTTCACAACGTCTGACAGACAGTCTCTGGATGAGACAAAGGGGAAGCGACTGTACGCTGCTCTTCATCGGATGTGGAAAAGACAAAACTAACTGAAAACACTTCTGATCGGGCATAAATCTCACCACTGTGTAGCTTTTTCCACATAAATGTTAACTTCACCACCTCCAATAAAGTGAAGCTCACAGCCGCTTCCCCCAAGCTTCTCAGTGGGAAGCATCCTGGAGCAGTGAGACAGTCTCAAACAGAGCGAAGCTGTCTCTGAGCGAAGGGGACGCAGAGACAACGACACGAAGCTACCGGTCAAAGAAAAGATGCCACATTGCAGTCCTAACCCTTTACAAGTCAAATTAACTGAAGGCTACAGTGGCCTATAGACAACCAGGAAATGCTAAAACATGCACATATGACTCGAAGCAACCTATTCTGACTTTGATCTTGAAATATTACATTCAAATTCCGACTATATTCTCGAAATATCAAGACTTTTTTCTTGTGATGTTAAAACTTCATTCTCGAAATCTCAAGATTATTATTATTTTTTTTAACAGTGGCCCTAATACTCTGTTGTGGTTGACAGACTAGTATTCCACCTTTTGGGTTATCTTATTACTTCGCTTATTTGGCTGTATAACGCCCGGGCCACACATAGATCTTGTTTTGACAGTATACTGACATCATACCAGCAACATTACTACAGTTACAATGTCAATATCTATAGAATAGGTCATGGACATGAAAAAAGGTAAGAAAAAAAAAAAAAGTATCTTAAACAACACTTCCTGTTTCTCTTTCAAAATAAAAACCCTCTAGCGTTTAGCTAACAGATCAAGGTAAACGTACCTAGTTACCTAGTTCCAGGGAATGAAATTAGCACCTGACACCTGACAAATACAGGGTAAATGTTGGCTGTGGCAGGTAAAACTTTCAGGTCACCTGCCACCACGGCATATATATATGAAGAAATATTAGTTTTTAAAAAGCAATGCCAAAATGAAAATTAAGGTTTCATGATATATTCCATATTTTTACTATATGGTACTACTGACTCAGTGTTTACAGTACTAAAGCCTTCTAGATAGATTTCAGAAGTGGCTGACAAAAAAACTGGAGTGGCCGGTAGAAATGTTCAGTGACCTGCCACAGTGACCTGCCACAGTAGCAGGTGAGGAAAAAACTGAATTTCAGACCCTGCCTAGTTCACTGACTTTTTGTAGTTTTAGTTGACCCACAAGTAAAAAACAAGGCTAAAGTGAGCATGGCTCACATACCCCCGCTCACCGCTTGACCCCTACTAAAGTAGAGCCAAAGGTTTTGCCCTTTTTGAACTAATGGAATTAGTTTATTGAGCACAATCTAGCTTGTTATTATCAAAAATGTTGGACACCCTGGACTTCTAACCCCCAAAAGACACAACTAGACCTCACTGTCAACCATCATACCAAATGTGAAGTTCCTAAGTTAAATAGTTTCCGAGTTCTGCTCCGGAAATGAAAGTGTGACACGCGAATGGACGGAAGGACGGACACGCTGAGCGCTATTTACTAATAATAAATCTACTCTCATCTGCTCTATACTGGCGTGTGGAAAGTGGTACCAGCCTCCCTGGTCTCTTTGGTCCTTTTGGTAAAGTAGTTAGGTGAACAACCGACAACCAGTTGCTGCACGTAAGTGGCAATTGTAAACAATACCCAGTAGGATGTCACGATTCTCTAAATCAACAATTTGATTGAAACATGCCATTGTTAGACTATGGAGTCTGGATTTGTAAGATCAACAGATCATTGGTTTTATGTCCCCTTTATGCCGCTGTCATTTACACTTTCAAGTTTAAACGAGAACTGAACTCCCTTTTTATTTAGAAAGTGTTTCAAAAAATCAGACTACAACAAAAAACAAAAAGCTGCATCTTATCAATATCAGTATCTGTGTGAAACGCCTCAGTACGTCATCATTACAAAAACAAAACACAAATCCTTCTGCAGTGTTTTAGAAGTGTGCTGTAATCTACAAAAATACGGTTTTGTTGTCATTTACTGTTGCGCTTCTCTCTCTCTCTCTCTCTCTCTCTCTCTCTCTCTCTCTCTCTCTCTCTCTCTCTCTCTCTCTCTCTCATTGCTGTTTGGAATCGAGGCTGGAGGCAGAGTTTTGGACAGTCTGTACGCTGAGAGACGGAACTCGGCGGTCCGTTAGCTTGTTGCTCTCCCTAACAATATCAGCTGCTCTGATTCAACCATGTTGAGCTGAAAAAACCTACATGTAGGCTGAAATTCAACCGTGGTGTTGTTCTGTCGGGAGATGCAGTGGCTTCATGTTAAACCAAGTAAGAGTAAAAGAGTTATGAAAAGTAACTAACTAACTAACTAAAGTCTGCTAGCGGCTAGGCTAATTCATGCTGTGTAAAATGCCATAGGCATATACAGTACAAGGCCTATTGAAGGTGGCTGGGACACGGGCGTACACCGGTCTTAGAGATGGGGTATTACACATGCGTAGTGTAACTGAAGCTGCGGTCGTGGGTTGAGATTGGCTCAATTACGGCGAGTGCAGACCAGATTTTACCGCACATGTGTTGTACCCCAAAGAAGTGAAGACAGCCTGTCAAATTTCTGATGGACTGACCCAGACTGTTGAAAAACTACTGATAATACTTTACAACTGCAGAAGGACAGGATTTATTCTTGCAAATGTCTCCTGCAGTCTTCTCTGTTCTCGTGTGCCAGTGGGGCTAAAAAAACAATCAGTTTACCTCAAAACTAAAGAGAAATGAATGAAAACAATTAGGCTAACAATCCCACAGTGCAATCTGATAAAACGGAAAATGAGAGCGGTACACATACTTGCCAACCCTCCCGATTTTCCCGGGAGACTCCCGTTTTTCATCGCCCTCTCCCGGTTTCCTCCCGGGGTCACAATTCTCCCGTATTTCTCCCGATTTATGGCAAATTCTTTTTTTTCCTTCTCGTTATCTTAGCCTGTTTCTGGAACTGAACAGTTAGTATAATCCCTACTGTTTCCACCCTGACGACAATAGAGCTACACCAACTGTCGTTTCCCGGTGGAAGAGAGCAGTCTATGTGCTCACGACACAGCGCAGTTTGAGCTCATATTTGAGCTGAGCTCGCCACAGCGTGCAACGCCCAAAGTTGGGCTTTGCCCGATGCAGCGAAAAGTCATCGTGGCGCGGCGTAACGGGTTTCAGAGCGCATCAAAAGTTTAACATGTTGCAGTGTACTTATTATTTAGTTATTTTCACTCTTTTAAAGTCACCAGAATGCAGCAAATAAAGTCTCTGAAATCCTCCCTTTTTTAAGCAAGTATGGTAGTACGTGTCTATATTGTACAGGGAACAGAAACTATGAGGTGTGTATGTATGCAGTATGTGTATACATGTTCTCACCGTGGTGAGTTGAATCCACTGTCAACAGTGACGGAGCTGGAGTCCATACTGTCAAGTCTAGCAGAGTGGGCCGACTGCTGGTTCTGACTGGGCTCTGGAAGGTTCTCTTTAGCACCAGGGAAGGTGAGGGTTCTTTCAAACCTCCTCTGTAGATCCCTCTCCTTCTCTCTCTCCAACAGCCACTGCATGGTCCCTGCTCCACCTCCTCCCATTCCAGCAACACCTCCTCCGGCTTTTTCGTCCTCTCCTCGACCCTTAGTCCCCCCCTCGTCGAGTTCATCGTCATCTGAGACGTTGTAGTAGTCAAAGGAGGCCTCTGCAGCACTGGTGGCGGGTTCGATCCCCTGTGGGGGAGCAGACGGTGTGGCCACCAGAGGTTTGGGAGCATCAAAGGCCTCCTGGGAATCAAGTGCATCGCAGGACGAGGACATAGTAGAGGAGGCGAGGGCCGGGGGTTTTCTCAGGGAGCTGTAGCCGGGCAAAGGGAGGCTAGGAGGAGGTTTGAAGAGTGTGTCTTTACTAAAGATTTCTTTACGTTTCTCCTGACCAGAGGAGGCACTGTGGGGAGGTCTTCCATTAGGAAGGGAGGGTTCAGGGATAGAGAGGGGTATCGGAGGCAGGCTGCCACCCTTAGGTCCCAACTTCGACAAGTCCTCCTTGTTTTCTAGAGGATGGGGTGTATGTCTGTCCGTTTGCCTGTCAGCGCTGCCTAGTTTTAATCCGTCATGGCTACTTTTGCCTAGAGTTCCCAGTGAGTTCGCCGCTGTGAGAGCAGCCTCAGAGGAACCGGCGCATTGGAAGTAATCATCGGGAGGGATGGCGGGGGGCAGTGGTTTGGGCGAGTATGCCGGCAGGCTGTCCCTGCTCTTACTCTTCTCTAAACTCCTGCCACCATCCAACCCCAGAGAATCCACAGGCAGTTTAGCCGAGGGAGGGGTGGCACGAGGGTAGTGAGAAGAGCTCTGATTGGCTCGCAGGGTGCCGTCGTCGGTGTAGTAACGGCTCCGGTCGTCGTAATAATCGGGCGGTCCGATCAACCCGGCTCCGAGTGGTCCTTTAGAATTGTCCATGGATCTGGAGCGTTCCTTTGCCTTGTCGCTGCGTTCGTTCCTGGACTTCCTCTCCTGGGTGTGGGAGTGCGAGCGGTGGACTTTGGAGTGGTGGGCTGAGGGGCCATGGCTTGGCTCGGGGAAAGGCATTTCTGTGCGCCGCTTGGCAAGCTCTCCGGACACGTCCCACTCCGGTGTCACGGGCAGGTGGGAGGAGTCGAGGATGTTGGGGTTGCTGTGTGCCAGGTGAAGGCGGGCCCGTTGCCGCTCCATGGCCAGGGCGTGTTCCCTCGGCGACCGAGCCAGCGAGGACGAGTAGGCTCTGTAGTCCCTGTCGGCCAGCTCCAGGTGGGAGCCGTCGCTCGGCTCGCCGCGGGACGCCCTCGTCTTGCTGTGCGAGCGGCTGAGTTTGGTCTGAGACTGCTTCCTGTGTCTGCCCCCACTTCTCCTACTCCTGGAGCTCTGATTGGCCGATGACGCTTTGCTCCTCTGAGCGCGCTCTTCTTCGAGGCGCTTCATGACCGCTGTGTGCCTGGCGAGGTTCTCTACCGTGAGGTCAGGGTTGATTCTGCGGATGATCTCCATCTCTACTTGGCGCGGCAGCTGGCTGGGCGCCTCCTCGTCGCGGAGCGGCCACTCCTCCGGGGGGAACTGTGCAGAGAAGGTGGCCAGCTGCTTGGTCTTGTCCTTCTTAAAGCTCAGACGAAACAGCTTCAAACCAAATTTCCGACTTCCTGTACCACTTCCTCCACTTGCTGGTTTCTCTACCTCTCCGGTTCCTCCTCCCCCTCCCCCTCCTCCTCCTCCTCCTCCTCCACTTCCGCCTCCTCCCCCACTTCGGTGTTTGGTGAGCGTGTCCGTCTTGAAGGGGAACCCAAGGGTGGTGCGACTCTTTTCTGTGTTGCCTCCTGTTTGCTGAGGCGGTGTCTGCGGGGAGTGCGGGGACGAGTACGCCTCCCGGTGGTCTTTGGGAGATCGACGCTGCAGGGTGGTGTGGTGGCTAGGGGGGTCGTCTCCACGGTAAGCGTTGTTGAAAAAAGAATCCACAGCTCCTCCGCCTCCCCCGCTGTGGTTTTGGCTGGACTTCTGGTGTGTTCGTTCTCGCGCGGCTCCAGAGGTGGACGGGGTGATGGTGCCGGAGAGAGGGGAGGTGCACTGCGTCTGCTGATGCTGCTGTTGGTTCTGATGTTGCTGCTGTTGGTGTCGGTCGGCGGATCGCTCGTCTAAGTGGTACCACTTGGAGCTGGTTCGGATTAGGCTCGGAGTGATGAAGTAAGTCTGAGGGGTTACGATAAAATATCCGTCGGGCGTTGGGTAGATCTTCCGCTCACGGACCAGCATGCTCAGCGTGTGGTGCAGAACCTCCTCCGTTGGTGTGGGAACACCTGAGAAAAATCAGAGACAAAGAGTAGTTAGAGCAGACGCATTTCACTCAGGTCCACATTAGATTCTCTTCTTATTAAGTTTAACTCAAAGGAATCAGGAGATTTTTTAATGAAAAAATATGTTTATGTGTAAAATCAAAAAACTATGTTCAACTTCCCAGTATGAAAATGTGCACATACTCTCATAATGCTGACCTCAAGAGACTGAAATAATGATATTCATCTTGCCATGGACCTCATCCAGGGCCCCTGGAGGTCCTTTTTAAAAATAAAATATATATATATTTTTTTTTTAATTCTCTTTTGTAGAACGAAAGTGTAGAAAAATATATAATTTACTACAGAAAAAATATATAGTTCTTATAAATGGAGCAACATACTAAGTAAGAAGTATTCCACACTTTTGATGGTTTTGATATTTCATCTACTGTAGACAGTGAAGTAGAAAATAATCTTTAAAAGCATGCACGTGTAATATTATCCCACTACTAAATGTTAAAGTGAGTACATGAATACACTGCAGTTGCAGAAACAGTACAGTACAGTTCATAGAAACATTCAAATACAGTAATAAATACATATTGAAAAAGGGAATCTGGGCAACCAGAAGAAAAATAACTAGCTATCTACTCTAGGTTTAAAAAAATCTGAATAGAGCGTGCATCCCTCCACAGAAATTGATTATTAAAGGCCTGTTTTAAACAAAGTGTGTGTCAGATTGTCTCAGAGCGTCTGAAACCGTGTTTGAAAAAAAATTGGGGAGGACAGGAGGAAAACCAACCCACGGTGTTTTATTTAGTTATTCCTCTTATTTTGCACTTGCACCTCCATTTGATGTATGAGCTCAGTGCTGCTTGATATAAGTGCTCTCATTTTGATATGTCATATAGGGGGGGCTTACATGGGATTCTGATTTATTTTATTTTTATTCTGTAAATCTTTTAATCTGGAAAGCACTTTGCACTTTAGTGTTATGTAAATGAATATTATTATTACGACTACACTAGTTGCCTATAGGCTACTTTCTTATGTAAAATGAAAAATGAAGCAGTAAAACAATGGCTTATAAGATTTTTTAAAAACAAATCACTGCAGCCTCAGGAGTGTTTGTAATGTGTCACTAGAAGTCTGTAACTGTGGATCCAGCCCAGACAGCTTATTTTTGTGTCAAAATATTGATTTCTTCTGTAAGGAGCCGTGTAATAAGCGGGATAAAGTACAACTAGCAGGTCATTGTCGAGAAAGAATCCCCTTCAGGGCGATGAGAGACCCCGACGCGACGGGGTGCAGCATCTCCTTGTTAGGGATTCTTTCACGACAATGACCCGCTAGTTGTACTTTATCCTTTACCTAGTAGCTATCAATAAAAAGCCCTAAATTAAAAGTATTTGTTTTGTTATGTGTTTAAAAGTAGTTCACAATTTGCAGGTTACAATTTATTTCCTAATATGCTGCTGTCTGATACTTCAGTTATATAGTTCATCACGTATAATACAACCCGCTGTCAATCTTGTATTCTGCTGGTTGTTGATTGGTAACACTCCAAGGGAGGATGTCATTTGATGTGTTTTGGCCAATCACAGATAAGCATGAAAAAAATAAAATGTACTGAGTTGATAGAAGAGGTCCCGCCTCAAGGGAGGACAGCAGGTGCTTGTCCTCCTCTATCCCCCCCCGACAATGCCCACCACCACTTCACACACACATGCTGCCCTTTCCCTTCCTCCCTGCAGGTGTCGCTGTTGAGGGATTTTAACGAGGATTTGAATAACGGATTTTTTCCAAAGAAGAAAGACAAAATATTTTATAAATGATATTGAGATGTGGTAATGGTTCATTTCAACCAATTACTCTTTTTTTTTATATTTTGGACTCACTTCTTGCCTCTCAAAAAATAGGAGGAACCTCTTCTGCCTCTGTGGACCAGCCTCCACTGGTATGTTCCTTCTCCACAGTGCAGTTCACGAACACCACATGAGAGTTGTTTCAGTTGTTAGAACGATCGAGCCCAAAACAAGTGTTACTGCCTTTGTTTTTGACTGTAAGTGTGCATCCGTTGAACTGTACAAAAACACACATACACTCACAAACAAGCTTAAACTGCTAACAAAGGTATTCTTGTACATCCTGTCAAGCCACTTGTTCTGCAATAGAGTTTCCTAATTGGAACTTGTGGACTATTTGTGATTTGACCGGTCACTTCAGTGGTGGGTGGTGATGTTCTGAGAGGAGATACGGTCAGACGTCCTCTTTCTTTTACAGTGAGTGCATTCATTCATTTCACTTTACAAACGTCCATACAGCCGTTCTGCTTCAACCCTCCTCCCGTTTTCTTCTCTTCTCTTTCTCATTTATCCTTTCTGCTTCTTCTCTATTCTTCTTTCCTGCTCTCTCTCTCCTCCTTTCTCTTCCCTCCATTAACCTCCATCCCTCTCTCTCTCCTCAGTATCTCCTGCTCTCTCTCCCTCTGTCAGTCTCGAGGTATTACTGCCAGTTACATCATAGCAGCCTTTCAGCCCAGCCAGAATGATGCAACACACACACACACACACACACTACACACACACACACACACACACACACACACACAGAGTGTTTGTCCATCCTCTTTCCTCTCCATCTTGTTGATAAGAAGGCCGAGCAGAGGGAAGGAGGTGGAGACAGGCTGTGTCTGAGAGCTGCTGCTATGGATTCAGGACGGGCTAATCCTGACATCTACACACACTCACACTTCCACATTGTAATACACACCCAGATGTATGTTGATGTTACATTGATCACTCTGTGCCTTCAGTGTACCGGCATCAGGGGGGAAACTTGTACCAGCCGTCTTCTATTAATGATGGGAATAGTGTGAATGACAGTTTATGACAGGTTCCAGGTCCAGACCGGTTGGTACACTGAGAGCAGGTGGTGCACTGCACAGCTATTGATTTCATATTGGCACCTATTGGCACCTGAAATGTTGCTAATAATCTCTCATCCAAACCCATCAGGAAGAGCGCCGGTCGTTGATGCCAATTTTCGTAGTGGTCAAACAGCGGTACTACAACTTCCGTGCCCGTCACGTGATGCCATTGGGCCCAAAAAGACTTTTTCCAATAGACTTACATTGGGAAAAATACGTCTGTAACTCAGTGGATATTAGGGGTGGAACGGTTCACAAAATTCACATTTCGGTTCATATCACGGTTTTGGGGTCACGGTTCGGTACATTTATGTTACAGCGAGGAGGTCAATTTCTGATTTCAACATGCTTTTCATTTATTTGGCAAAAATAAGTTAACAAATGTTTGCCTTTACAAAAGCATGGCTTACATAAGGAACATAAACACTTCCTCATTGACAAATCTTAATTGAAAGAATAGGTCTTCTACAGTAATTAGTACAAACTGCTACGTATGCTGGTTTATACAGGGCAGGCACAACAGACTAAAATTCACAAGTGAAGGCTCACGCACTTCGACCATGTGCTTGAATTGTGTATTGTTTAGGATGGTGTGTTCATATATGCAGCGATAAACACTCTTACAGCATTAGGTATTACTTTGGCACAGTGTGAATCTGCAGTGGGAAACTGCCTGAATGCTGCTGGGGAACGGACTCTCCGTCCAGTCTGCTTTTGTTTCGCTCCGCTAATCGACACGTTCGGGTGATGCCGTTGTAATTAAATGTTTCAAGTGTCCCCATATAAACCCGACACTTGTTCACTCATGTGAATAAGACAGGCGGAGTTAGCGAGCCCTGTGACCGAGCCATGTGACCGAGCGGACGCAACTGTGCCTGCTCTACGGGCCCAATGCATGCGGAAGATCGCCAGAAGATCCGGGTACTTTTCCACTCGGAGGTCGAGCCATTTTGGCATCATGCTCCACTGAGCAACTTTCATAGGAAAGAACGGTGCCCGGCCTCCAACGCTGTATCAGGTTCTCTTTATACATCCATGCTCTCATCTCATCTCATCTCAAGTACAGTGGGTCAAAGTGGAAGCAGGAAGTGGGTGTGTAAACTGTGAGGGATGTTTATAATGGACAGTTTGAGGAGGATCATTTTACCGTTCTCATTTGTTTTCCTAATTCAGTTTGACAAATTTTCTCCTTTTGTCCAGCCTGTCTGATCATCTTACCGCTCGTACTGACCTATTATACTTCTTATTAGTGATGTCATCGTATTCCCAGAACTGAGTAATTAAAGCTGCAGTGGGTAGGAAATGGAGCAAATATGATTAAAAAAAAGTTATTTCTATAAAACGGTCACTATATCTTGACAGTAGTTCATGAGACAGGTCATCTGAAAAAAATCATGTGCCTCTGTGTCCTCCGGTGCTCCTAACGGCATCTGCAAGATTTCACAGGCCGGAGGAAAACAAGCAGTCAGAGCTGATCTGAGGTCTGCCGTCCAGCTTCCATCCATGAGAGTCGGCTGTCAATCACTCACGAACTCTGACCAAACGGTCAAACTAGGCAGCGCTGATCAAATATGAATCAATATTCTGTTACTGTAATGTCAATTTCTCTCCTCAAATATTTTCAGAATCATCTTGTAGTGTACTGTTTAGCTGTAAAATGAGAAAGTTTGTGACCTGGCAGCCATGTTGAGATCTGTTGAGGAAATACCAAGCACCACCCACTAACCGGAGCACAGCCAATAGGAACGCTCTCTCTCTGAAATGACCTGTGATTGGCCAAAGTCTCCCTTCACAGGCTAGATTTTTTAAAACCTGAAAACAGAGCCATGAGGAGGAGCAGAAGTCTAGTTATCTCTCAGAACACTTGAATTACAATATGCTGAAAGGTTATTATGGAATTTTTGCCCAATGATGCCAAAAATATACTGACTACTGCCACTTGGTGAGTATAATGTTATTATAACTGATAGTACTAATTGCCAATCCTATGAAAATAAGACCCAAGTTTATCATGTACACGCCCCATGAGTCAGATGCTTGGCATAATGGCCGGTGTGTGAAATTGCGAGTGTAGAGCGGCCTCCACCTTAAGTAGGTCTTTTAGTGTCAGATGAGCTCAAGTACCCCTTCATCCACAGCACCCATCAGTTTAAATGTGTTTGGAAAAAAATATAGCTATTAAATTGCATAAAAATGGATATTATTCAATATTCATACAAGATACAGTGATCCTGGAATTGTCCATGTTAAGGCTTGATCTCTTTTATAAAATTTGCATTCATACTGCCACAGAAGCTGCATGTTTTAAAGTCCAACTGAAATTAAATTGCATGCTTTTTTTGTCTGCTACAGCATGCATTTCTGCTCTGTAAACCACTTGTCTTCTGTTATCCTTTGAGAAAAAAAAAATCAGAAACCAAAAGAGAGAAATGTATATACCTATCTTTGTATTCATATGTCAGAATACTGTTGGATTTCTGTGTACGTATGGAGAACTTGTTTCCATACAACTAATTAAGTGGCCTCCTTTTAAACCATATTTTCATAAAGCGGTAATGTCGGTGTTCTATCATAGGCAGATGGTCACACTGAGCCATCCTGCTACGCAACACAAGAGCCACAGACCTTTGGACAAAAAACACATTAGCTTTCCTGCTAAAGTAAATGCTGAATGGACTTACATTTATATAGTGCCTTTCTTCCAACCACTCAAAGCGCTTTACACTACATGTCAGCATTCAAGTTCCTTACATGGGTTAAGATATTGTTACCGTATATATATCTCCAGTGGCATCTGTGAGAACTAACAACAACTAATCTGATTATTTTTCCCTAGGTAGAGGTATGAGGCAGTGAAGTCCCGTCTCCCCACTGATATTCGCAGCCACCATTGAGTCACTTGCTATTGCACTAATGACAAATAGAGACATGGTGGGCATAACAAGGGGAGGAGTCCAACAAAAGTTATCTCTCTATGCAGGTGACTTACTACTTTATATATCAGACCCAGATAAGGCCATCCCCCAGGTCTTGACCATCTTAATATTTGGTAGTATCTCCACTATCTACCACTTAGTAGCGTAGTGGCTACGCTCACTATGCTACTAATTGGTAGTATAGTGATCTACTGCACATGTGTGGAACATGCCTTCCAAGTGGACAGTATAAACTATTCCACGCGTCCGTGGTGTCTGCAGCTGTCCGTGTACACATCTGTTAGGGAGTGTAACCGAGAGAGTGTAGGATGAGTATAATCACTTTAGAAGACCTCTACATAGACAGACACTTTCACCTCATTTGAGCGATAACAATCAAAATTCTCTGTCTAAAACACAGTTCTGTCGGCATTTACAATTAAAAGAATGTGTCTGGCAAAACATTCCACCTTTCGAGTCGCTCTCTAACGATAAAGAAGCCCAACAAGCAAGACATTTAGTGTCAAGGTTTGTCGACATCTTTGCGAGCAGATCAGACAGCTCGACCTCCAAAATAAAACAGAGTTGCACATTGAAATTGCTGATGATACACGGAAGGAAGCACGTGACAGAATAAAATCCTGCTCTATTAACGCCAGGTTCAAACTCATCTAGTTTAAAATAGTACATAGATTCCATTACTATACGGCTAAACTGCACAAAAGTTTTCCTGATCTGTCTCTGTTGAGTGCTGAGGACACTCTTGCTCACCACCTTGCCCAAAGCTTCAGAATCTTTGGTCTCATATTTCAACGGTGCTCTACTGTTCTACTTAAACTCACTTTAATTCCTGACCTTTAAACTGCTTTACTTGGGTACTCCAGAGTGGTAGAGAACCACACAGCCTTAGTGTACTACTTACTGTGGAAATCTGACTCTGTCCCCCAGTCTGAGACCTAGCTAAGAGAACTGATGCAAGTTTTACCTGCAGAGAGACGCTGTGGCCAACCTGCACAATGTTCTAAATTGTCAGACACCAAATACTTCACATATCCACATACTGGTAAAAAAAATACACCATAAAATCTTTCATAAACTGCAGCAGCACACATGTTGTCTCCATGCTGAAATATCCCTGTGGTCTGTTTTATGTTGGACAAACTAAAAATTTGACATATCTGAACACAAACCTGCAGCACACACACAAGAAATGGATTATGCTATTGCTCAGCGCTATGCCCACGCTAACCATGGCTCTGCAGCGCCATAAAAGTTCTGGGGAGTAGAAAAAAATGACCCTCCCCACAGGTTGTGACATTATCAACTCACTGCTTTGCAGAGAGACATACTGGATTCATATTCTTAACACGGTTTAGCCCTTTGGCCTGAATGAAGAACTACATTTGTCATGTTTCCTTTAATTTGTTAAATGTGATGGATTTTATCTTTGTAACTTGAAGAGATATCTGTGTTCTTTTGTTCCCGGTGTGATTGTGGGGCATTGGGTGTGTCACAGGGACATTGACAATGGCAACTCCCACTTTCCCACTTATGGTTCCACTATCCCATAGATTTAAAATCCTGTTCAACCAATTATCTAATGAGAATTGCTCACTTGTTGTAGGATGACCATATGTATATGTTTGCCTTTTGTCTCTGTCCTCTTTGACTCTGATGAAGACACATTAGTGTTGAAACGTTAGTCTGTTTCCTCAATCAGTGTGCTCCAGTCCTTCCCCCTTACTAATTCAATGACACAGTCTGTCACCTCTTGAAACAACAGTCACTGTAGACACAGTGAGTTCATTCATGAAACATTGTGTCATCCATAGCTACCACCCCGCCCCTTCTCTGAGCTTAGGAGTTCTCTCAGTTCTCTACAACTCTACAATGTCATTTAGCAGACGCTTTTGTCCAAAGCGACGTACGTCTAAGAGTACGTACAACACAAGCAAGGATCTAGATCGGAGGGAACAACGTCAGTAAGTGCCAACAACAGCTTCAAGTCCAATCGGACACAGGTGCTGACAGGCAGTGCACAGAGGCAATGGACAGGATGGATAGAAGCAGATTTTTTTTGTCATCATCATCATCATCAACATCAACATCAACATCAACATCAACATCAACATCAACATCAACGTCATCAATATCATCATCATCATGAATATCCTAATCAACTTCAACAACATACTCAATGTCATCATCACCAGCATCAATGTCAGGAGGTGCAGAGCTGTTCATGCTTTTTGAACACCTTTTTATTAAAAGAAACTCTATTTAAGAATCAGAAATTAATTGTTAACAGCGACACCTGTGGTCGTTAAGTCAACAAAAGTCAGCGTCCTGTTGCTCGCGCTTGTGCTCGCTCTACATAGACATGAACGAGCATCACTCAAAACAGTGAGGCGACACACGTCAGCTAAAACCACAATATCACTCTATATTTCATCTGCTTGGCAGTAATGTTAGCTGACCAGACGAAGGTCTCTCCATGAATCAATGCTGATTCTAGAGTACAGCATTGACTCCGGCCCTGGAGACCAAAGCTACGGTCTTCTGTGTCTTCTGATCGCGGTCGGGGGGCTGAAGCAGGAAGAGTTAACACTGTTTTGCAAGACGGGCTTCACTAGATATAACTCTGCGGTTTTGGGGCTTCCAAAAGTGGAGGGATATGAACAGCGGAGTGATGTGTGCTGTTTTGGGTTGGTTGAAGACCAGTCGCGCTGCGTTCTGGATCATCTGCAGAGGTTTTGAATGTGCATGCAGGAAGGCCTGCCTCTTTAGTAAAAGTGTCTCTCAGCAACGGCGTGAATATCTCTTCAGTGGAAACTCTTTGTGCTATTTAGGAGAACTCCCGAAATCACAAATTGTCATTTGCACATGAGTTTGTTATCAATATCAAATGAGCATATTTCCCAAAATGTTGAACAATCCCTTTAAAGTAATCAAGAATGGGCAAGTGAATATCTTGTTAGCATTTGATGTACTGGGTCAACAATAATGGAGAAAATATTGGATTGAAGTATAAAGCTGACTGGTTCACAGAAATCATGTTTCTAGGTGAAAACATCACTTGGGGGGGACAGGTTGGCTTTATTCAGAGTCAGAATGATCACATCAGTGCAAACGATTTTGATGAAATTGTCCCATATGGGTGAAATTATCCTTCAAAATCAGTCTGAGGAGATGACTGAGCCACAGATTGACACATTAAAAACTCATTGATAGACTGCATAGCAGCTGGGCAGACAGCTGTGTGTGTGTGTGTGTGTGTGTGTGTGTGTGTGTGTGTGTGTGTGTGTTGCCTGTCATTACATCATACGAGTGCAGTTGCTTTGGTGACATGACGCAAGTTCTCTAAAGAGGGAAACCCGTGCAATGTATAAAGACAGATTAGGTCCACCATGGAACATGACATTAACCATTTGATCAAAAATCTACTCCTGAAAAATGATAAATGGAATAATCATTTTAATTAATCAATCAGTTGATTGATGAATTAATTAGCAACAATTTTGATGATTGATCCATTGTTTTGACTTGTTCTTAGCCTACTCTGGTTTCATATCATTGTAAACTGAATGTAAGTGAAACATTACTGGTGTACTGAGAAACGGTAGCTTGCTCTTTTCATTGCATTGAAAATACATGACATGACATTATAGACCTAATCAGGGTCTGAAATTAGCACCCGCCTGAAATCATCAGGACACCCACCACCTTGGCAGGTAGGGAAAACGCTAGTGATGAGAATAGAGAACTGTAGCTGTCCGCTTTCTTGGCATCTCATGTCTCTGTGACTATCGATTCCTCTTATTGATGTTTTCCGACAGTTATGCATGCACAATGACGCATACGCACGCATGGCGCTTCTAAACCTGAGGGGTTGCACCCTATTTCCCCCTGATAATGCACTACTGTGAACAACAAATCTGTGTTTAAATCAGCAGGAGGAGAGTTAGTAACGTTAGCTGTTAGCAGCCAGTGGGCAGCACAGTCCTGATTGGCTAAATAGCGGAGCTACTAACGTTAACGGAGGTGCCATTGAGTTGTTATTATGAGGCGTTCAAAGTCTGCTCAGCAAAAGGACCATTGGGTGAAGGTAAATTACAACATTATCATGATGTGTTAAAATGTAATCTCGTAAAACTACGTTATTAGCGAGAAACTTGAATAAATTGTTTGAATAATAAGTTGTTTGAAGGGGAGGTTTTCACAGTAATATAAAAGAGATATTATAGAGGGAATTATGACCTGTTTAACTTCCTAACAATTTACCAAGATTTTTTTTAATCAAAGCAAATATTCAAACATTCATAATCATTTGAATTGTGTGTTTTTATGTAAATAACCACTATCGATGACAATAACAAAGTACAGTACTGTGTACAGTACCCTCCCTACCCCCAAAAATAGGGCTCCCCCAGAAGCTATAACACTGTAATTTACCATGCATATAATGTTTTTTATGTTAAATATATCGAACATTGAATGACATCAGACCTAAAATGTTATTTTTTCATTTAGCACATGGATTTCAAAAGTGGCAGATCAAATTTCTGAGTGGCAAACAAGTCAGGAAGTGAAAAAAGTTAATTTCAGACCCTGATACCGCATATTGTGCTGTTGAACCAATCAATATCACCGAGAAACAAGGGGTACATCCTGGACAGGTCGCTAGTCAATCACAGGGCTTCACACTCACATTTAAACTTACGGCATGTTAGAGTCACCAATCAACCTATCCTGTATGTTTGTGGAGAGCGGGAGTTAACTTCGGACACTTTTCTAATTTTTCTCATTCACTCCTTCACACAGCGAGCTACTGGACCATCTGCCTAAGGACACGGCAACATCAATACTCCAACCGTGTGATTAGTGGAGTACCTGCTCTACCCACTGAGCCACAGCCACTTTGGGTTACATCCTTCAGTAGCGGGTGGACGCTCTAAACCCTCAGTGAAGTTAAGTAGTGTTACCACTGTGTCATGTCAAGTTTATTTGTATATCTTACAAAGTCAACGGAAAGATTTCATTGGACACACACAGATGTACATCTGCTTTAGATGGTACAAATTGAGGTGAACCCGCTGTCTGTGCGAGTTTAAAATGTTTTAACTTGTCTTAACTTTACCAGAGAAAATGTAGATTTTGTCTGATGAAATAAAGCAGAAGACAAACATTCTCATTATGAAGTGTTGAATTTTAGTGTAACACTTACAGGTATAATATGCAAAAACTTTCTAAAAAAAACAAAAAATAACCCTCTCAATCATCACTTATGACCCACTAGAAGTGTGTGGTGGTGCCTGTATCTACAAAGACCCTGCCCTCTGCCTCTATTTTCTCTTTTCTTCTATTTAACTGTGTTTGGGACCTTTTGGGGCTTCAGCTAAGAGCTTTTAGGCCCCACGTAGGGGTGTAACCACCAGCCAATAACAGCGTGCAGGATGTGCAGCTGCTCCCTCTCTTCATTCACTCATTGACCATCGTTGCTCGTAATTTAACTAAAGAAATAGAAATATTAGCAATAAAATGATATATCAAAATGATTCATTATGAAGTTCCTTTGAAGGTGTAACATTATTGATGTGTTGATATGGCAACAGTATTTGAATAGTGTGTGTGGTCTTGGTGTCTAAAGGCCTTTGCACACCAAGTCTAACGTAATGTTGGCCATTGAAAAACAAATACCCTGTCATGTTTAGTCCGTTATGTTAACCAAACACTTAACTTGCAATGTAACTTGTAACTACAGCAATCTGTGTGTGTGTGTGTGTGTGTGTGTGTGTGTGTGTGTGTGTGTGTGTATATATATATA